>JAHZNE010004370.1:0-25056 GCA_027744055.1 Callyntrura sp. NNG-2020 | reverse complement strand
TGCTACTGGAGGTGTTGCATGCTGCGACGTGGAAGCAGATGCTACTGGAGGTGTTGCATGCTGCGACGTGGAAGCAGATGCTACTGGAGGTGTTGCATGCTGCGACGTAGAAGCAGAAGTTACTGGAGGTGTTGCATGCTGCGACGTAGAAGCAGAAGTTACTGGAGGTGTTGCATGTCGCGACATGGGAGCAGATGTTACTGGAGGTGTTGCATGCTTCGACGTAGAAGCAGGAGTCATTGGTCTTGTTGCATGCTTCGACGTGGAAGCAGAAGTTGCTGGAGGTGTTGCATGCTTCGACGTAGAAGCAGAAGTTCCTGGAGCTGTTACATGCTTCGACGTAGAAGCAGAAGTTCCTGGAGGTGTTGCATGCTTCGGCGTGGAAGCAGGAGTCACTGGTCTTGTTGCATGCTTCGACGTGGAAGCAGAAGTTGCTGGAGGTGTTGCATGTCGCGACGTGGCAGATGATGTTACTGGAGATGTTGCATGCTGCGACGTGGGAGCAGGAGTCACTGGTCGTGTTGCATGCTGCGAGGTAGGAGCAGGAGTCACTGTACGTGTTGCATGCTGCGAGGTGGGAGCAGGAGTCACTGGACGTGTTGCATGCTGCGAGGTGGGAGCAGGAGTCACTGTACGTGTTGCATGCTGTGAACTGGAAGCAGGAGTCACTGGTCGTGTTGCATGCTGCGACGTGGAAGCAGGAGTCACTGGTCGTGTTGCATGCTGCGACGTGGAAGCAGGAGTCACTGGTCGTGTTACATGCTGCGACGTGGAAGCAGGAGTCACTGGTCGTGTTGCATGCTGCGACGTGGAAGCAGGAGTCACTGGCCGTGTTGCCGGATTGGTAATAGTCGTTGAAACTGGACGCTGGGGAGGTTTGGGAACGGTGTGTGCTGTTGCTGTTATATGACTAGGTTGAACAGTAATATTCCTTGAAGCTGGAGGCTGGGGTGGTTTGGGAACGGTGTGTGCCATTGGTGTTATAGGTCTAGTTTTAACATGCGTCCTACGTGGTGGTGGTATTTTTGGAACTGCAAATGTAGCGGTGATAACTGGCGAAGTGGGAGGACGAGCATTGGTAACTGCAGGGGTACTTGACACAGCAGTCGAAGTCATTCGATTACAGTTGGAAGTTGTCAGGAGAGTGTTACTAGAGATACTCGACAACGAAACAACCGGTGGTGATAGTAGAACTAAACATCGTGACGACGAACAACCTGTAGATGTTACAGGGATTCTTTGGGGAGGTAAACTGGTAATAGTCATTCGTATGCCACTGGATAAGATATGACTAGAGGCTGGCCCAGCCGCAGGCTGTGTTGTTGGCGGTGCAACTGGTGGTGTTAGTCGTGGAGCTACCGGTAACGTTACTGGCAGAGCTACTGTTAACGCTGGTGGCGGAGCTACTGGTAGCGTTGGTGGCGGAGCTACTTGTAGCGTTGATGGCGGAGCTACTGGTAGCGTTGGTGGCGGAGCTACTGGTAGCCTTATTGGCGCTGATGTTGGAGGTGCCCGAGCTGGTAATGGAATAGATCCAACGGGATGTACTCTGAGCACTCCAGTGGTTTGGACAGGTGTATCTGCACGACAGTCTTCACTAGTTAGACTATTAGCAAAATTTTCAATTGCTAAATCAACTTCAGACCTTGATGCCATTGCCACAGGTATGGTTGGGGGGTCCATGTCAAAATCATCATCTGCAAAGATGTCTGTACGTATACGGAGAATGGGCATTTCTTCGTCATTCTCTGAGCCATCATCATCAGTGTTGGCAGACAAGGTA
This sequence comes from Callyntrura sp. NNG-2020, assembly GCA_027744055.1. NCBI lineage: Eukaryota > Metazoa > Arthropoda > Collembola > Entomobryomorpha > Paronellidae > Callyntrura > Callyntrura sp. NNG-2020. The sequence goes on along the minus strand of JAHZNE010004370.1, from coordinate 23,273 downwards.
ATAGCTGTAGGTGGTGGTTCCTGAACCTGTCCAGTGGTGGCAATAGATTTTACAAGCAATGATTTACTCATTCCTGTGCAGTCTTTTCCAGCGTAAGATGTGTCATCGGAGGTCTTGCCGTTGGTAGATGATATTACTAGTGACTGATTATCTTCTGGATCCAAGCTTGGCATAGATAAAATCATGGGTCTGCGATTACATGAATTTGACGCGGGTATGATTAATGTTGAGTCTTTTTGTTGCTGTTGTCCAAAAATCACTTTTGTAAATCTAGTAGAATTTGAATTTTCAATGGATGAAGATGAACGAAAGTTTAGATTTGCGCTGAGAATTAGACTTGTTTCAGAAGAGTCGTTGCGCTCAGGTATTGATAGAACAGGATAATTTGGACCTTCAGTAGTATTTGTATTTTTATCATTAGCAACAATACTACTAGTATGCCTTCTTCCTTTGCCTTGTTCGACATTACCAGTTTTGGCACTTTGGCGGTTTCCCACCAAACGTGCATTTCGGTTGGATACGACACTTTCTGATGTCTCAGATTCCACAGTAGAAACCTTAGAATTGCTTTTTGCAACGAGTGTTTCTGTCAATTTTGCTTGAGATCGGAGCCCCGTAGAAATTGGGCTCGCATTAGCAGATTCATTTCGAGGGATAATTACACTGTTACGCGGTGCTACATTTTCGGGTTCTGAATTATGACTGATAACTAAGGCTGTTATTTTGTCAAATTGCACCTCAGTTTCAGTTACTTCTGATGTACCGCTAGACTTACTGATTGAACGAAGCCTACAAGACATCGAATTTTCGATTACGGGTGGGGAGCTTCTTCCATCATCTGTTTCTTCCATGTCTTCACCAGAAATAATAGTATTTGCTGGCCCATTTGGAACTGTGGAAGATGCTGGAACCGACCTGGAACCTNGTCTTCACCAGAAATAATAGTATTTGCTGGCCCATTTGGAACTGTGGAAGATGCTGGAACCGACCTGGAACCTGCACTTTGTACCCTTGTAGGATTATCAGTTGAGGTTAGCGCTCCGTTTCCATTTTCAATGACAGTTTCCTCACTTTCAGTTGTCACAACCACCTCAGTCTGAACCACATTTGCTATCGCTTCACTGGATTCAGTCATCTCGTCATTTTCTACTATCACTAACGGCGCATCTTCATTTTCGGATTCGTCGTCATCGTAACTCTCAGAATTTACAATTACCTCATTTTGAACTACAAGTGTTGCAGGTGGAGCCTCACCAGTTTGACATAATAGCCTCATAGGTTGTTCATTAGAACCAGTTGTGTCGTCGGAATTTTTTTCTTCAGTTTCTTTTGTAACATCTCTTTGACCGTGAGTATCTTTGGGTAATAGTTCAGTCTCATTTGTATTTTCTACTTCAGTTCGAGTAGAAACTTCATCTTGTAACCTTGTACCATTCTCTACAATCGTTAACGGCGAATCTTCATTTGCAACTGCTAATTCTTGACCATTTGCAGTCGTCACAACTACCCCATTTTCAACCGTGAGAGGTGGAATCTTCCTACTTTCCTGTACATCTTTTCCGGGTTGTGTAGTAGAAGCGCCAGTATCTTCTGGGTTTGTTTCGTTGGTTTCTTGCGTGGAACTTTTCTCTCTTTCGCCTGTAGCCAGTAATGCTGTCTCGTCTGTGGATATCTCACTTGCAGGTGTTGCATCTTCTACCACAACAGTCGAAGGAACTTTGCTTTGAACCTTCTCAGAAGTCTCTGTTGACTTTAACGGAACATTTGCATTTCCGACTGTCACTTCATGACGACTTTCAGCTGTCACAACATCCTCGTTGTTAACGGTGGAAGCATCATTACCTATACCATCTCTATGTGACACAGAAGAGGCACCGGTATCCTTGTGATTTGCCGTTTCAATTTCCTTGGGAGAATGACTTTCATCTGCCTCAAATAGCTCAGTTCCCTGTACACAACTGATTCCGTTCGCTGTATTTCTATGATTTGTAATCTCCCCAGTTTCTTCTACAGAATCTCTGATAGCCGTATCTGCTGCCGGATTAGTTTTGTCAGCTGCAGCGCTTTCATCGACTGCTCCATGTTGGTCTGTAGCGACGCCATTGCTTGCCACCGTGCTGACGCTTTGATTATCCTGTATATCTGACTCGGTGGAAGTACTCTGTCCTTCAGATTCCGCTGATTCAGTGTTAATTATATTTTGTGTTGGCACATTATTTTCTTTGTCATCCTCCAGTTCACCATTGGTTACAATCTCTGTTCTGTTAGTTTCATCTTCAGCACAATTCCCTGACATCGACGCCTCATGATATTTTGTAATAGTATCGAGATCTGAAGATGGCAAGTCTGGTGCTGTAACAACATCCACTTTTAGTTCCCCAATACTAACTGGAAACACATTTTCTACGGTGCATTCGTCCTCAAATGACGAAGCGCTGTTGCTGATTGGTGAAGCTGCTATTTCAGTAGCCCTCCTCTTAGCTTCTGCCTCATCTGCCTCTGATTTCCTTTTCATTCCACGTTTTTTTAATGTCTCTTGAATGGCATTCTTTAATTTTGCTTTAATAACACAAAAAGACGTTTATCAGCAGATGCTACGCTAACCAAGATTAAAGACGATATAAAGCAGTAGGAAAATATACATAGGATATTCATTGTTTTTCCGAAATACTCAGTTCAGTACAAAATAATTTTACCTGGGTGAATGTGACGGTGTTTGGAAGAACTACTACTCGCATTAGATCCATTCGGCTCCAGGGTATGGGCAGTTGAGTCGACTGGAGCCTCTTTTGTGATAGTATATCCCGCGTCCCGCAATACACTCGAAATATATTTAGCTAGGGCGGCCCTTTTACCACCAGAGGTTGTTCGAGCTGGGGGGCCGGGATTGGGGAGAGACATGACGACAAACTACCGTTCTATCAAATACGAGGAGAAATTTCTTCTTTAAAACGCGACAAACGCTACTAATGGTATAGGGGTAATAGCACATCTTTGGCCACTTACTATGGTTTCAAAACGGAACATCTGTAGTCACTTTCTCTTGAATTGTAATATCTTCTAGTAAATTACTTCACAGATGAGCTATCTTAGTATGTCCCGCTGAAAATTAAAAAAAACAAAAATTTAATGTTATACAAATTTAAAAAAATGGTCACGTCATTTTGCTGTTTATGCTTTTATTAAATTCTGTCGCATCATTCAACGCAGAATGCTCGGATCTCGATTTTCAAAACTGAAGACTACAATCTAATCTAGCTTCATACTTTTTTTTAAAGTTCTCTTCAATCCCAGTATTGAGATTGAGAATGACATTAAATATATTATCATTTAACAAAATAGAGATACACAGAAACTCGTCTCGGGGCTGGGCTTATTCAACAATCACGCCTTTAACTAAACCGTTTGGAGCAGTCAACGAAGAGGTAGAAGCAATGTGTACTTTTTGTAGTAGTTGCAGCGGCTGTAAACAAACACGTTTGTTCGTTTAAACTGAAATACATTACTAATAACATTTTTTTAAATTACACAAGGCACGACAACGAGTGACTGATGATGTAAATCACACTTCCTTGAGTTGATGTCAATACCAGATTTCAGTTCATATATCAGACTTGCAAATGAATTAACATCAGACAACTAATATCATTATAATAATATGTAAATGTTCTGTTGCATTTTGTCAAACTGTATTCAGGTAAACTGGCAGTTAGCAAGCCTAAAATAATTCTGACATAACTGTAAAACATTCTAGTAATCTAGAAAAATATTAAATTGGCTTTTCAACTGTATCGTCAATAAGTAATACACTTGGTCTTGTAATAATGCAGTAAAGTAATATTTAAAGTAAAATTAATTGTTGAGTTGGCCGAAAAGATACACCTACGTTGTACGTTGTGTCGTTCTGGAATCGAAAATCGGTTAGGTCTTGTTCGGTTTTTCAAGCTGATTACAATATCACTTCAGTTTTTGTCACACTGTATTTGGTGGCCGCATCGGTGACGGTTTTTTTGTTTATTATTAAGGAGAGATAAAGTGAAATGTGAGATATACAGAAAAAAGTTAGAACATTTTACAAATGGCTGTTTATTACACTACAAAAACAAGTATGTACACAACTAGACCGGAGTGTTTATAATAGTAAACACCATTTCCATATGCATAGGCTCGTTCATTTGTTCCAAAATTCTTGTTGGCATTAATGGACCACCCTCGTGAAAATATAACCAAATAATAAAAAACATAGTACACAGCAACGAACGACTAAACTGTACGCATGATTATTATTATTTGGTTGCATTTCCATGATTCATGAGAATTCTTTAATTCCAACAAAAACTTTGGAAAAAATAAAAGCAGTTAACTTATAACGTAGGACCTGTTTAATGGCAATTCTTCTATTATTCTATTCTACCATGTCTGGAATTTAGAAGAGCTAAAGTCCATATCTATTGCTCCTAAAGAAATAATTCCAAAATTTCTATTCTTTCATGATTTTTCTTACTTTATCCAATATTTTACCCCCAGGGGATGACCTGCAGGATCTATTTTTGTTCATATAAGATACACATATAAGATCAACCGACCACAAAGGGAAAAATCTAAAATTCCTATTTCTTTTTTCTCACTTCTCCCCCGATTTCTCCATTGGGCGGGGGATGACCTACATATGACATAGTCTATCTTAGAACTTAGCCGACATGGGTGTGTTCAATATACCGACCGTAAAAAGGACGACCGATTTTTAATCCTTTACATGATTAGTAAGATAAGGAGGGTAAGTAAGTAAGAGGATATATATATATATATTTAAAAATTCGATTTCACTAAAGAGTTATTGTGCGGACATACGACCTAACGTACAAAATAAATAAACAATCGTACATCCTTATCCTTAGTATGTGTGTACTTTCAAATTGGCACTATTGGCAGACTGCACTCGCTGCCACCTCAAATTTTATCTTCACCGAGAAACCAAAATAAATTTCGTAATTAAAGTACACAGCTGAACAAGAACGTCACTTTACAACGTACCGATTTCTAATTCAAGAACGACGGCGAAAAAGCGCTAAATAAGATAAATCACAAAACTAATGATTACTTAAATTAGTAAGTAGCCTCGATAATCACTATTACGTGATATTTACTTACAAACTATCAGCGTACAATAGAAGAATATAACTTTGTATCAAGTAACTTTTAAGTTGAAAGTTAAAAGAGTTAAAATATATGTTTACAAGTCACGGGTAATGTTTAGTCGTAGTTGACTAAACTACGGCTAAACATTACTACTACTACTATTACTAACATAAACAACCGCATTTACTCTATCAGGCTAAGGCACAGGAGCTGTATATTAATTCCTATATTGTAGTCTACAGCTATTTCCCTTCCAATAATAGAACAACAATTTCTACATACCATCAACCATTAGCTGCTTTCTGGGAAAATTTTAACACTGGATTTTTAATGCTAAATTTCACTTCAAAATTTTTTTACCCTCTCACCTACAAAAATTGATACTTTAGCTTTTTTCTTTCGATTTCCTAGTGATTTTCAAAAACGCTGTTTAAATGTTGACTGGACAGTTGCCAAGTAACTAATCACAACTGGATTATGGTACAGTCAGATGGCAGATTGCCAGACGATTGATGATTTATCATTTATTTATTACTGTAAGCACAACAGCGGCGTCTAGTCAGTCAAGTATCAAGTAGAATAAAAGTTCAAACTATGACCCCCAACTTAACATCCTTATTCCTTGTCAAAATTTTATATTTTTAAGATGGGTGTTGAATACTACCTTGTTCCTTCAATTAAAACTCTTCGTTTCAATTCAACTGTTTCATCACTAAATATGTAATAGTTTTGATAATACTTTGCATCAAGTCTGTACAAAACAATGTCACAAACAATCCGGTTTTAGTCCAACAAACAATTAGGGTAAAAGTAGTATATGTTACGTACAACAAACGGTAAATACTGATTCAAACAGCTTACAATATAAAATGAAACTACCAACCACTATTAAGTATACTACACGAATCACCAATCTAACACTATATTGTAATCTTTACATTGACCCTGTCGGTTCTAGCTATATAGAAAACAAAAGAGAATCGTTACATGAACAATAAAATGAAAAAAAATCATAATCATAAGTAGTTTATAATTTTGTTCTATTTTTGCATTTATAACATTTAATATTCAACCCGGACTACTAAATATCAGTGCGTCAGTCTCAACCTTGAGAGACACACTGGGGCAACGAACACGAATTGAAATTGAAGACTAAGTGTTTACCTATATACATGATATATGGTTGTTACTACAGATAGACGATGTGGGAAGATGGATAAGGAATAAGGATGCTTTTGAAGGGTTTGCCCATTGCAAGCCCCGTTTACTGGGCTCCAGTTTAAGTCTCAAGTTTCAAGTCCACATTATGCCTAACTGTTCACGTACGCATAAAACATTATGTACATGTGCGATGTGCGACAAACATGTGTCTGCCTGCATTATTCGTGTGTCGCATTCGCATTACTATTTACTACCCCTGCCAGTTACAGTTGTTGTAGTTGTACAGTATCTGTACATCCTACGCACAATAAAGGCAATGGATCGAAGTACCGAGGAGAGTAAACACATTGTTGTAAGCTCGGGCACTATCACGAATTCGATTTCCTGCCTAGCAACATCAAATGCTCCTAACTCCTCTAACGTTTATAGAGAGACTAGGATAAGTTAGTGTCCCAGATCGATCGGACCGATCCAATTCTATTTTTTAGTCTATTATTTATATGAATATTTCAACTAATGTAGCCATTTTCACTCTGATTGTTTCAAATAATTATGGCCATTCTTACAGATGATCATAAATTACGAAGGAAAACAATCATGGTAATTAGATTTAAGTAGTCATTAATACTAATACTATAAAACTAATTATAAAACCAATCTATCTGTCTATAATACTGACAGTTACTCCATAAATGGATACGTTCGTTGTTTATGCCCTGAGGTCCCTGAAGCTTAAGTTAAATATTTGTATTTATTGCATTTTATTTGTTATATTTGTGCAATGTTTTAAATGGACCGACAAACAGTAGTTATGTTTCTATTATACGCATAATATGTATGAGAACTTTATTATCTACGTCAATAAACTGCAAAGCATAGCAGGATATCGTTGAACAGAACAAAAGTAAAAACAACAACCTTGTGGATCGATCCAACAGACCCCAAAGCGAAGCGGATTACGAACATTTTCCTAAGTATGCCGAGGGGCTGAGAAAATGCTTTGCTTTACAATATTCTACTTGCGTTGTTTTACTCTATACTATTATTGTAATTGTACATACATAGTCGTCCCGCTGTTATCTAACATAAGCTTCATCTATGTATACATAGTTTAACACGGTATATGTGTGTAATGTAATATATATATATATGTATTTTTAGAGCAAGTCAAATGTTGGCCACTTGTTTCGTGTTCCGAGTTGACAAAAATGCAGAAACATGCGTAAAACATTATTACAGGCAGATGGATACCGGCGGGGGGGGGATGGATGAGTCAATGCAACATATCTAGAAAGAATGAACGCAATATAAGACTAAAGACTATAAAGGTACATATATGAAGGACACAATTTAAGTAGTCATCAGAGTAAAAACTCTCCACAATGTCTATTGGGTTGGGTTCATCCTCCAGAAACTTCATATACAACAAACATTATCCATTATTATTATGAATATGATTTTCTACTTGGTTAGCGTATACTGTATAGAATTATCTGTTTGATGCACAGAACAAAGAAGAAAATGTGCAAACAAAATTTAGTATAGACTCGTTCTCATGATTAGAATACACCGGAACTTTGCCAGGCACACTTATTGGCTAAAGCTAATATTGACAATGTAAATGCAGATTTGCTGGTCTTTTTATCGAGCTCGGCAAACGTAGTACCCGCATACAAGAAATTTGTTGTTTTAAATTCTCCAAAAGAAACATATTCCTCTTCACGAACTCTGTCTAATCTTGTATTTCCAAATTATGTTGTCCTTCCGGATTCTTTGAAACAATATTTCCTTGAATTGAGATATTGGAATTTTCACTAATATGCTCTCTGTCCAAAACTGTTGCTCTCTTTCAAATGTTTGTAGCCATTCTCAGTAAAATTGAAGAATAATTTAAATAGTTTTCGTTTTTAAAAACTGCCATTTACTTACCTTTTGCCATACATTGAAAATTTACGCGGGATCCTTTATCAGTAACGGAAATTATAGAAGCACTACAAGATCTATACTATAAAAAATGTAATTGAATCACATTCACATAAACGGAAAAGAGCTGCTTTTTTAGTTTGTTTTAATATTTATACAAAGGAATGGAAATAAGAATAATTTCTTATAGCAAAGTATTTGTGCTGATTATTTTGGTTGGGATTTTTATACAATTTCAATTTGCATTTTTAAAAATGTTTGAATTGTGTATTTTTCAAATGGTTATGTATAATGGTTTGATTTCTGATATGCATAATTACTTGTAACTCCGGTTGGCTTTTGTTTATAGCTTTTGCGACAGGAGCTTGTTATGCAAATTTCAACTTCCTGTCCATGTTTTTAATTTCTTATTCATTTGTGTAATGCCACCTAATCCCATTTAGTATGGCATGTGTACAATTAATTCCGAACAGGTTTAAACAGCATGTAGAGAAATCAAAATGTTAACGTAAAAATACCCCGCCCCGTTCCAGTGGTAAGCCTTCAATTGTTGATAGTAAGATTTCTTAATTGTTCGTGAAAGTCAAACGTGTGGGCATCTTGTTTTGCCAACATAAGTTTCCAATGTTCAACTAATGTTAAAGTTATAGTTTTTTCTAAACTTTGAACTTATTTATTGTATTGTTGATTTCCTCCCACTGAGGAAGGGAATGATCATTCACACCAGAATTGTGGTTCCTAAAGTATTCTTGAGTTATCGAACCGGGACAACAGGTCAACAGCTAATGTGAAATTAAAGTTTGAATTGCTCATTAGTTGTGAATTCAACTATCTAGCTACGAAATCACCGTGGCTTAGCTTTTCTAGGTACATCACTTATTATTCACTATGATGAAAATAAATACGATGTGAAATATAAACTTTCAAAATGAAAATCGAAGAAAAATAGTTAGATCATGATGATCAAATTTAAATACTCAATGATAGTCATGTTGACTGTTGACCAAGTCAATTTGACTCCTCACGTGGGGACATTTGAGCATGTGGATCATGGATTGCATCTAGATTCTAGATATATTCATGGAGCTTTACTCCGGTCAACATAATATCCCATGCCAAATGATCAAACTGATGCATTGTTTTGAAAATGTTCAAAAAAAATTGCACAATTTTGACAGTCTAAAAATACTTATGAGATTTAATGTGGGAAAATGAAAGTGAAAGGAGTGTCCTCTTTGCTGTTTTTCAAAATTGTTCATAACGTGTTTTAATAGACAATACATCAAAATAGTGTATTGTATTATTGTATACCAAGGTGTCCAAATGTCGTCATATTTAACACTGGCTTTATTGTCTGTTAACACTTTTGACTTTATGAAATATTTGGAAAAATGGAGTAGGACCCGTCTCTCACTTCAATTTCCCATATTAAATCCGATAAAGATTTTTTCATATTGTCATTGTCAACAATGTAATTTTTTAATGTTATCAAAACAATGCAACGCACCATGTAAAGCTCCATGAATATATAGAGGCAATCCATGATGTACAGGTTTAAATGTTCCCTTTGGTAAGTTTTCGGTATTTGTAGACAGTGTGAATTTACAATTGAATAGAGATGATTGAACGTTTCCTGAAGTTGTGTGTGCTATACTTTATAACATTATTCGAGGAAAATGGTTATAGTTGGCGGTATGGTAAATATGGAAACTTTCACGTACAATTATTCATTCGTCTTAATTACAAATTACAACTTCACTGTCATACTGTTACATATAACCACGCATTGCGTTGTGAGCGCAGAAATAAGGAAGGATTAAATAGTCTTAAACTAAAGTCTATCACAACACAACGGCGCGGCGAAAGTAAGTCTATCACATGCTGTCTCGGTATATCAATCAAAAGGGGTAACAATGATAATGATGAAACTAGATGTGTACGTCTTTATGTGGGTTTTGAGAACATTGTTTTTCTCATGAGTCATGACACCAATGACCACTGAGCTCTTAGAAATAGTTAGCTGTCCGAATGCATTCAATAAAGAATTGAGTTAAATTGAATTAGCATTGCCTGTGATCGTCAATTGTATGGGTTCACTTCATCAGAGTATGCACAGCACTGACTGAGGCAAAGACTGTGAATGTAGATTATGCTTGCGATAGTTGCGATTGAGACCTGTGACTGCTTCACCAGGAAAATCACCACTGACAGCATCGGATCACAGAGACTCCGGCTTTTATTTATGCAGAAGTGAACAAAGATGCAGCGCTTACAACAGGGATTGACTGTGATTGTAGTGCAGTCAGAGTAGTGAGAGTGTGGTAGTAAACCGACAAGTTGGACTGACGGACGGGTATCCTTTATCCGTCTCTGGAAAGATTGATGTGTACTGTGTGAGGATGTGCGAGTAATGCTATTCTCTGCAGAATCTTTTTATCTCTCTGGAAAATACTAAACTTTTGCTGTTTCTGTTAGTAGCGTTTCCAAGTTGGTTTGTATTTCCATGTCGCACGTACCGTAATGTAGGTAGTAATTCTGTCTTCACAAGCCGAGTTCGTAGATAAGCCAAATCTTACTGGAGAACAATCATAGAAAAAACTGAAAAATTACTTGTTTTTTTAAATATAGCAAACTCGTATATTTTTTAGAACAGCTTTCAGGCACCATAAATAAGTAATCATCAAAATAACTATTACTTATATCATGTTATCCCGCGTACACTTTTCAATGTTTTGTGTTTCTGTATGATTGCCTAAGTCAGTTTTGTGATTTCCGAGATATCGTGCATATTGTCAGAAAGCCGGACAAGCTCGTAGATGGTTAATGGAGAATGAAGAAACGTTATATTAAGCTACCATAAATGATGGCAATCCCCGCTTAATTGTATATATTGGTGTTAATAGATGTTTAATTACTTGAGTGGCATTAGCAGTATTAATATGTATGTACGTGTACCGAACGCGGAATTTGAAGATGACCTTACCTTCTCAAGAGTTTTGAGTCAAATAAGAATAAACCGTTCAAACCGATCTTCGATAGTGCCCCGATTGACTAAATGGAATTGGACTTAAATTGATTTGTCAATCCCCCCGGGGGGGCTTCATATTTACACTCCTTCCGGCAGCAGTTTACAAAAGTTATCAATTACTGAAACCCGTCTCAATTGGAGTTTGACCCACAAATGACCTCTGGAGGTCACACGAGATAATAAAATCATGTCATATTTTTGGCAAAAAATTGTAATGGTAGACAAGGTACATATATGTGTTTCAACTTTCAGCTCATTTCAACATGTTTTTAATAAATTTTTGCCCCTTTCGTTGTCCCCCTGGGGATTGAACTCAGGATGCTACTACAAGGTATTGTTCAAGTTCAAAGTTATTTATTGTCAAAACCCCCATGTTAATCAGAGTTGTCATTTTAAAGATGTTTGTAATACAATATTTGACCTTTTTTAAATGACCTCTGGATGTCACACGGGTCAACCGGTCTTGGTTCAACTTGGCAAATCTTTCTAGTGGTATGTGGATGTGGTTTACCCGTAAACCAAATTTCAGCTCATTTGAATATATATTAAATTTTCACGACTTTCGCTCCCGACTGAGGGTTGACCATGAGAGGTCAAAATCAATAGATAGAACAATCTGAATTGCTAATTTCAAACGGATAGGATAAAGTGTTTCAAAGATAATTGACACACAACACGAAACAGCGAACAGACGACACGGACACAACTGACCCGCATATTCATTCTTTTTCACAACATACACTGTATATCAGTAACTTTTTTAAAGATTTTTTTCATCGAACTTACAACAAGGTACTCCTTCGGAGCACTTAATAAAAATTTATACTTTTTGAGACAGTCCCACTCAATCAGACTTGAACAATTGAAAAATTTCAGTTTACGCAGTAACTATGATTACGGGTGTAGTACTTAATTGTCACATTTATTTGATTTTTTAAAGTGGGCCTGCGGTCTCCTCAAGCTTAAACTGGAATTAAGATAATTTTCATTCATTGTGTCAATGAGGGTGAATGACCCACGACGAAACTGCATAATTGCCCTTAGTTGGCCACGGAATTTTGTTTTGGTATAAACCAGCGGATGTTGTTGATTGATTTCGTGGGGGGAGCCTATAGGCGGACACATCTGAGCTTATTCTCTTCTGAAACATAAATAAATCTCAAATCAACTTCGTATTCTAGATATAGTATAGTAGTATGGTAGATTCTCACTCATATTTCACCCGTCATTCCAAACATTAAATTTGGATGAACGTTTCCATTTTACCTAATATGTAAACAACGCCGATTGACAGAAAGAATTCAAAGATAGACTAAACTAAAGTGTAATTAAATCAATTGCTAGAAAAAACTTTCAGTCAACAGTGGTACGTCATATATGCATGTGGTGGCATTTTATAACATGTGCACATAATATAATTTTTCGAAAGCGAAAGCGATATGAGAAACAAATGTGTATTGAACTCACTACCAATAATAATGAATGAGTCAAGATAACTAAAGTACTCAACATTGTTGTTATTGCCTGGTAGAAGCCTTTTGAACTCTTAATTATTTAACAGTCAACTCATTATCAATTCATCTATGTGCGGGCGTACCAGACGCTCTGGGCAGTACAATGTTTTGCCAGATCTGCTAATCCGTTAACATTGAAATTATTATTGCATTCAAAAACTGTGATCTCAGCTAGATTTGAGGAAATGACCCAGTCCCAGAGGTCAACCTCAAGCGAGAACTAGAATGATCTGTCCGTTTCCACTCTAACTTTCGAACGAAAGGATACCTTAATACCTTAATGATACCACCATTCCTTATTTGAACCCTATGTTTTTTTATAAAATAGGAATAATGGCTGCTCAGCTATTTGAAGAGATGAAGGAATACGACTGGTTTTGCAAAATACGGTCTACTATGGGAACGAAAATGAATGAAGTAACTTTCAACAGGTTACTTCAAACCGATGTAGAAAATGCGGAAGAAATACAACGAGTGAGGGACGGTTTGTGCGGTTCTTTGACAGCGGTTCAGAAGGAAGCCGGTTTGCATTTGTACCTCTAATGCAGCAATCTCCCGAGAGGTAAATGTAAATAGTTTCCCTGAGGTTTGCACGCGTAACTAAACAAACATAGATGTATAACGGGTAGTTATGGTTGTAGATATGATACATACAAAATTTTGATGATTTTAATTAATTTAATATAATAGGGATCGATGAAGATGAGGGTCCGGAATCAACAGGTACTCTCATCTCTACCGTGGTGAGTGTGGATGAAATTCAAACAGCAGAGGAAGGTATGGTAACACGTCCTGATTCACCACACCATACAGCATTAGAAAGTGGTGGGCGGAGCAGCAGGGTCAAAGGAAAGCGGAAAAACGGAAGCGACGGAGACGGACAATGAAGAGCATAATGGAGAAAAACCTTGCTTTGAAAATGGGCGTAAAAATACAGTCTATTTGTAATGTTTGTACAGCTCAACTCGTTTACAATCAACTATATAACAATTTAATATTATTTAATATTACCATTATTGAATATGATATTTGACCTTTCAGTTTGCCAGTTCGTATAATTTATTTTCACGATGTAAAAGAAGCGCTTAATGTACCCTATTTTGTACTACAATGCGGAATTCAGTATCTGAAATCAGTCTCATATTTTTTTAAATCTTAATTTGAGTTACAGACAGAAGTTGTAAAGCTATTGAAGCTAGAAGTACACTTAATTTTTATTAAGAGTAAGGCAAGATAACGATAAGAGATGATTCATCATGTTTTGCTAGCTGTGTTATTGTCTTGTCAGCAAAAAAATTGTCATTTTGCAGTATGAAAACTTTTGACAACAGGGGGGATCTGGTGACGATGGTTTTTCAACATGACTGAAAGAAAGATGGTTTTTTACATCAGGTACTTTGTATTTGGTTCGTGAAATCTTAGCTATTAAAAGTAGATCTGGCGCCACCACGTTTATAGTAATGACCATAATGGCTAATGACGATGAAAAAATGCTTGCTGGAGGATTGAGTTACTTGTTGGAGTACCAATGATGTCATTAGATGCCCTTTGCACTGCACTTGAAGTAGCAATTAAATTTAGCTGAGTGGGCCGTTTTTCAGCTGCTTCAGTGTCCTACGTGCGTTCGTGAAGATTCAGCATTTTTTACAGATAAGTAAGTCGCTTAGCATAAGATAATTTTCTGAAACGTAGCTTTGCCCATTAATATTTGCCCACGTTGCACATTAGTTAGTACATATATTGCTTCCAAGGCGTGTTGATAAAATCAGTTGAACAGAAAGGAAAGAAAAGTAGACGGGAATCTTTGTTACAATTTGTTTATCTTTTTTAATGTTATTTCTACGTGATAAATTGCGTATTTCGTTTCTCTGCAAGTAGTTGTAGTCATTCTTACTAGTAGATCGTATTTCAGCCAGGACACCTAAATACAAAGCTTCTTGTCAATATCCATTCGAAGCATGACCGATTGCAAGAATAAGTTCACTATTCGCATAATCTCAAATAATAGCATCGGTTGTGTACCTATTTTTCCCATATACAAGGCAACGATACTTGATACTGTTAAATGATATGGTCTGGAACAAATGCGTACAATCTTATCCGGTACACTACACTATACAACAGTGTGATAAAGTGGGTAGAAAATGATAATATCGACTCGTAAAAGTCGTATATATTGTCCAACTACCGTCCCATTTCCTTTTACATTCTTTAGATGTCAAAGTCCGTAGTCCATGCGAACTAGTTAGCAAAATAGACTTTATCGTGGACCAGACATAATATATTATTATAAGAAATAATACAATATAAACTTCGAACATACATTCGACCATACTATACACATGAAATAAGTTACAAGTAAGTATTATTTAAAAGTACGTTTCGATTGGGGATCATTCAAATAGTACGTTACTCTAAAATCGTATGTTTTTTAAGTAACCAGCCCCCCCCCACGTTAGGCTTTTATAACATGGGTAAATGGAAAATTTAACAATGACGTTATGCTGCGGCCGAACCCCCACCCTACCCCTAATAGAGTAACGTACTATTTGAATGATCCCTTGGGTACATTCTCGATTTTTTGGTTTGAGCTGGGAAGTGCCAAATATCCATGGAAAATGAACCGACAGAACAATATCGCATATGAGTACAAATAAATCACATGAAACTTACGCCAGAATTATTTGTTTCTATTTTGTCCACGTCAAATAAATAAAACTAAAATAGGCAAGAAATGTGTTTTAAAATAGTTGAATTTCTTAGTTACTGCTGGCTGCTGTTACTACACTATAACTAACAACGGCTCTCTAATGTAATGCTTGAAAAGTAAATACGCACTTGTTCTATTTCCATTGTGCACTCACTTCCGCTGGTGCACTTCTAGCATGTCCGAATGAACGGACTATTCACATCACACTGATTTGATCACATCAAGCAGTCCAGAAAACAAGCAAGGCACATTTTCTTTTCCCTAATTGTAAATCATTAATAAATTTAACATCCTGTCCAGTCATGGACGTGACAATATGACAATTGAGACAATATTTTGAATACTGCTTATATTATAAAGAGCATTTATTAAATAGTGAATAGTAATGCATTCCTCTATCGCTGCCGTCATTCAGTGCTCAGCTACAATCTTGTACGATTCACTATTGACTATCTTTCATCATAAGCCACCAACTGATTACGCGTTATAAATACAGAACACAGTAAACCGTTTAGGTGGCCATGCATGCTGAATAAAGAACTGGAACGGTGTTGGCGTTAGGAGTAAATCCACACTTCATAATTCCTTTGCTTAATTTTAGTTTTACCATGAAGTCATGTACTTCACGTACATAATTCTAATTAACTGTCAGTCGGGGTAAATTAATCCAAAATGGATGCATAAATTGACCCTGCTTGAACGCTGGGATTGATACATTTTTACAATTTTGAATTTAAACTATGATGGTCAATGCAATTTTGTAAGTGTCTAGCATATAAATTACTCTGACATATTACAAGAATCATTTAGTGAAAGACAGGCAAACTTTAACATTTAATATCACAAATGTCCGTCTCATAAGAACCCCATAGTACTATGTCAGTATCACCCTAAAAGCGTTAACACAGAAACTTACAAAGCATAAAAATGTGGTCACCGTGACTTCAATTCCAAACTGTGAACTCTAAAAGATCTATAATAAGTATGTTTGAGCACACAATGTCCCTTGAAAATGCCCCATCTTTCAAACAGCTGCGCTCCCTATTTGTCGATACAATGCACAAAAGCTTTACTTTTAGCAGTTTGACAAGCAACGCATTATGTCATATCTTATGTGGCATTAGTTATATCCAGAAGCTGATACCTTAAAAGAGGCAAATGAAAAATATAAATGGAACAAACTCCAGTAATTCCATCACTGCAAACTGCAATCATTGATGATGATGTGTGTGCGGCAAGCCGGCAAGAGTTCCTGTTGCTCTGTAAAGCTCGTTGTGCATGAAACAAGCTGTACTACTACAAATCGCATCATAATTTACGCCGTTGTTTTTCCTTCACCCTTTCGGTTGGTTGTTTTAGACAAAATTTACAGTTCGGAGGCACGCACGTAGAAAGTAAAGAAAGAAACAAAACAACCGGAATATTAGGAGAGGAAATTAAATGACAAAACTGGTTTAAAGGAACATGCCACCTTCATCATGTTTATGTATTACTACAATCATGACGGGATAAATCAATGCCAGTGCTACCACAATTTTAGTACTACTCGTTTTAAAAACCTCGCGATGGGGGCTTTCTTTCTTGTCAGTAATAGTTTGTGGTGTGGGTAGACAAGGGAAACGGACTTCACGACGGGTTCCCCTTCCTTGTTGTCAGAACTATTCCAAAAAGTAATCCCAATATCTACTCCTCGGCACTGCCGACTCCGGAAAATAAAAGACAAGTTGAATCCGCCAAGAAAAACAGGAAAAAATGCACGGAAGAAAATAGGAACGAAGAGAGCTGTTTCATATTGCTACACAGCATTAGCGATGAAATGTTTAGTGTTGTCATGTCAAGTTGGCATTCTTGTGACGTGACTGTGCCAGAGCGTTTTGACGGTAACCATTTCTAGCTTTGCTGTTGTTGAAACCAAAATAGTTCAAATTCATGGCAATGATAACTCCATGGTGGTGTCGAGTGCCTTTCCAGAGGGTTACTGACTACTGTACGTATAAAAAAAATATGTACCGGCGCGTTGCTGGTGCGTTTCTCGTTAAATCCCCTTTTGGTCTTTTTAGTTACGCATTTGAATAGACATGGCATATCGCATAATACGGAGACGATGAAACTAATCTTTTAACCCTCTAAAATATACCCACACCGTTGTTGAGTGGTTTATGCTTGTGTGTAAACCGGGATATAAATACAAAGAGCATAAAATTAAAACAATTTTTCATTTACCGAATACCGAAAGTAAACGCCGGTCAAAACCACTTTTAAAATGTCTATCGGAACACTTTCAAACCCTAGTTTTCGTCTTAAACATGCTTGAAAAATGTAAAAATCGGTTTTTGTCTTTAACAAGTAATTAAGAAATGTGTCCCCTGGAGACTTTTACTGAATGAAATGAAATGTCATGTAAATATTAATCCGCTTGTGCAGGTTCCAGATTTTGCACAGAAACTATACCACCAATTTAACTTTGCATGAAATATGTGTGCCTGATTTAAAATAATTTCATAAGCCCCAGATTAATGAGGTTTTGCCGTTTTGGGTTGCCCTTTTAGGCATCTATTAACAACTTTAATTAACTGTCAACGATCACCAGTGGTCCTATCGCGGAAAGAGACTTTTCTTTTATTAAAGGAAAAGACCTTGGATTATATACATCATGTCGAGAGTATGTATATGTATGCCATCTTAAACTTGAGAGTCATGTTGAGAAACATGTTCTTCATAGGAAAAGTTTATTCTTCCAATTTCCACATGACGATTGTTCTGAAAATAATATATATTATTGTAATTTTCAAAGCTCATCCACATTCAAAACTGCTCATGTAAAAAGTGCTTTAAGATAATGATTCATTAGTACAGATCATACTCTATAGCATATTTCATTTATACATCATTTATAACGTATTTCATAGTTAAAGTTTATCGCAGGACGAATACAGTAGAACTAATTATGTAAGTCGAATTCGGTGGAGTGTGAATTTTTTTTACATATACATACACCGACAAATACACAGTTGTAATTTATTCATTTTTGCAGTTTTACTGACTCTAGGTTACGTTTCAGTTATGAACTCATTCCATTAAATCGGATGTTGGTGAACTCAAATGATTACAAGGGTAATTGGGATGTTCCATTCTAACTCGAGTGCATGCCTCCGGATTCATCCCAGAGGGCCTCTAGAACGCTTTAGGGAAATATTAATTGTATATTTAGAAATCTGTGCGAGGAGTTGTCATGAGCAATTTTTGTCATTAATCTTAATTATAGCGTAGGACTATATATTTTGTAACTGTCCAGGTGTGACATTAACGAAATTGATGTATATACACTGTGTAGAGATTTAAAGATTGGCCAAATTTCAATACAAAGTATAAATATTGCAACTTGTTTCCGCATCGTGTAATGTTGTCGCCATGAATCATCGCAGTGACAGAGACAAAATAAAAAATCTAAAAATTTCAAATAAAAAAAGGTTTACTTTCATGTACATTGTACATAATATCCGTTTAAGCCGGCGTTATACAGAAAAAATGAAAATCCCTTCTAACGGCAGATTAAACGATATGAAATAAAAATAAAAATGCGTATTTAAATGGTATTATATCCTTTAAAATTCTAATCTTATTCAATTCTATTCATGGTGAGATGAACCCTCCAAAAATGTTCACATTCAAAACTTTGCAGTCACAGTGGTTTCATATTCAACACCCAAAACAGCATCTACATTTACTAAAGTTATTTATATGTGCCTACATTGAAACAATTGTTGTCACTAACTTGAAATTCCTACATAAATTGTTACAAGAATTAAATGGTATTATTCTGGTTAAGAAAAATATCACCAACAAATGTCACAATTGCGTCAGTGAAAGTAACGGAACGGAATGGAGTCTGATGCACTAGCATCGTTAAAAATGGAAGATATCAATAAACACATTGAAATACGTGGAAATATCACATACAAAAACAGAAACAAAATTGTATTTTGTTGAATATGAAACTGTAACTCAATTCTAGTAACCCTTTACCGTAGCACGATGCATGCATTTTTATTTGTCCAATTTGGTTCTAAATTACACGGAGTTTATTTCCAATAGTTGACCGACTTTGTATTATTCTGAGGTCAAGGTTTGGTTGCGACGGTATTTTTTCAACTCTTTTTGTTTTATGGCAACAAGCTCAACATTAAGCTGAGCTTAACATTTCACAATCATATAATAAATATTAAACCTAATATATAAATAACAATAATAATACATTTTTCAATGCAATGCGTAGTAATAAAGACACATGGACAATAATAGGTTGATCAGTTTCCAAAGATAAATGAAAATCTAACAATGCCCCCAACTGTGTCTAAGTTGGGACGATGGAAAAACTTGAAGCTTTGATTATGTAAATCGATTGCATCTACAAATTACATCGATACAAGCTTGTTTACGTCATCATCGCAGTTATTATTATTGTTTCGTTTCCTTTTAATTTTTGGTGTACAACTATAATGTCGTTCTCAAACGGAACGAAAAGGAGTAGTTGTTTTAATATCAATTTTAGTAGCTTTGTAATGCCATCCACACACACATAATAGCTACATACCTCAGTAATCTTTACGACCAGTGTGCATTTTTGGCTTACGACGACGGCTTATTTGTTGTTGTTTTTTAGGGGAAGGGGCTGTGAAAATTAAGAGAGTCGAAGTAATCTGCTGTAAAACTTGCTGTAAAAGAGGTGACAAGACCGGGGAAAGAGGAGATAAGGAAGTAACCAAAGCCAGCAGCAGCAGCAACACAACAACAGTTCATGTTTCGAGAGTTTGTCGCCTGTTTATTGAAATTGCAATATCCACTCCACACGCACAAAGCTAAATTCAATACTTGTGTCGTCGGCTGCTCCTACTACTACCACGAATCCAATAAGCTCCCTCTAAAAATTTTGATATAAAAACAACAAGCTCAGCCAAGAAATAAAAGAGCGAAAGGTTCGGAAATTGTATGAGAGTAAATTGTGTAATTGCTCACCGTTGCTGGGCTGCCAGTGCGGTTATTCACTGGAAAAATATAAATTGAGCGAGAAGTAAAGAAAGACACGTTAATGTGTTGTTGGAGCCAATTTTCAAAAATGTTCCATTTAAAATCCACGCTTTTTTTCTATGATAGTGCCACACGTTTACAGAATAATGACAACAGGCACAGAGTAGAAAATAATCGTATATACCTTAGCAATAATTGCGATACCATCCCCAAAAATATCAGTTCTCTTCCATTTATTTGTTTTTGTCATTTTTGAAGGAAGTGCATGAAATTAGAGTAAAATCAGAAAATACTTTTTTCTCGGCTGCCATCCATATCGGGATGATGATGTAGTAGCGTGATTGGTATAATATGGCAGCACATCACTGGCATGACACACCATCATGAGATTTTTTCCCCAATAATAAGAGTATCATCCTCTTCAGTTGTGTATTTTTGTCTTCAAATAGAGGGAATCCCTTTCGCAGTATATTGGGATGCATTATTGGAAAACATGAACAACTAGATAATTGAAGATCTTTTAACATTTGTAAAAAAAAATTGAAAAATGTTGGCCACACACAAACATCATCAGCGGAAAAAAGGACGATCTGACTGAGCATACTTCACATTTTTTTCTCATCATCGTCTGGTCTTGCGTTGCACGCATTTTCAGGCACTGCACAACAGCGTACACAAAATAGCTTTTTGCCCTTTTCTTCTTCCTTTTGATCTCCCAGATCGTGTCCTCCTCACATTTTACTCAGGACGACAACGACAACAAAAGTACCACAGATCTTGTTGATCTGTGTTTTTAAAGAAGAAACAAAAATGCACGAATCGCATTTTCCTCTGAACGCTCTCCTGCTTGTACAGACGGAGGAGTGGATGGCGATGGAGTGTGTATGTGCGTGGAGGGAGATGGGAAGGATGATAATGTTATTATGCGTGAGGCGTGCAGCCTTTATTATTAAATACCAGTAAAGCTGATCAGTTTTTCACACTTGACTCGTAGTAACGATCTTCTATTTTCCTTACTAGTACCACCACCACTACGTCAACTGCTACCGACAACCGCATCATTTCCATTCCTCCTCTTTCCATATTACCGTGCGTGCGCGTCTTTTTTGTCATGCCCTTGCTCCTCCGTCCTACACTGTACATTCACCAACCAACTCCACTGACTGACTGACTTTACTCCAAAAAACCTGCAACTGATGAGGACTTTTTTTGTGCTTTTCGACTCCATCCATGTCAGTCTTCTTTCAGTTTTATAAAATGTTTAGTCATACGAGAGAGCAGCATTACCGTAGCTGCTGACGACGACGACACTGGTGCTGATGCTCTGGTGTCAGCCTGTACTACAAAAACGAACAAAGACATACGTACGAGCTGCTAGAGTAACAGAAAACTAGTGAGATTTTAAAACCATAAAGACTCGCCACTACTGCTTTTGCTAAAAAACGAACAAGTCGAAAAAGCACGGCTCAATTTTATTTTTTCAATTGAAACGCGAGGAAAAGATTCAATATTAATAATAATAACATTCTTCTACACTGATTGGTTAGTGCTCAAAAAAGAAACTGCTGTCCGTTCTTGTGTTTCGTATTTACCCACTAATGAAATGATGAAGACGACGACGACGACGACGATCGATCGATATGGAATGATTGCTACCATTAAATAAGTGGTATTAAAGAGGAATGGTGGCGACGATGAAGAAGAAAATCCTCGCTGTTTGGTGCATATAAAGTGTGTAGTGACAACGGTGGCTGTTGGTGTTACTACTTGTGCTGGTGATGCTTGTTGGTAAAGTGTTTTTGACTTTTTGAACTCTGCTCCCACTTTGTCGTCATTTTTTTCTCCTTTGGCTTTGGTTGCTTCTTGTTTTATGACCATTTTTTATCGATATTGAATCCAGAGTAGAGAATATTATTGACTTGTCCTCCTCCATCATCATTATCATCATCAGCAACAATATCGTGTCAAATGGCATTGTGATCGTAAAGAGAGGGAGTGAGATACAAAGTCAAAACTCTATTTAGTCTGTGGAACACTGTCGTTGGCAAGTCAGTCAGATAGTTAGTTAGTCAAATGGCGGTGGTCAAGTAACTCCTTTCCAGCTCTCCTCGGTTCATCGTACTGTATTGGGCTCTGTAATCGAATAATCCTCTCTGCTTTTGAGCGTCTTCCGTGTTTCCTTCTTTTATCAGTTGTTGTGGATTTGAGGAAAAATAAAACAAAAATACGTGACTTTTCCTCACTTTTTCCAGTTCGGTGACATCACCGTCTTCCAAGCCTGGGAAATGTGAAGTTGATTTTCTTTCATGTTGTGTTTTCCTTCTGTGGTGCATCAAATCCAAGTGAATTCACGCATTGGATCATTTTCCTTTCAAATACACTTTACGGTGTATTGAAAGTGTTGCGCAAAACTAGTTTTAAACATATTGTCTTCTAGGGTAGTTGTTAAAAAGAGTGCAAGAGTCGATAATTGAAAGTTTTGGCAACGAAGACGATGAGGCCCGGTAAAAAGGGCAGGTCGGGGGGAACGATGGCGAAAACAACGGTAACCATCGTGGTGATGGTGTCCCTGCTTTTAGTTTGTGTTGCAGGTTTGTACGCTACCTTCTTACATTTGTTTAAAAAATAGAGGTAACTTGGTAGAGATTTTCGTTTTTTTAAAAATATTTAATAAATTAACTGTTTCCTCCAGTAAATGGAGCCCGCCCTTCTCCATCCAACCGAAGGGCTGGAGGAGAGCAACGGCAGCAACAACCGCAACTACATCAAC
>JAHZNE010004369.1:0-15131 GCA_027744055.1 Callyntrura sp. NNG-2020 | reverse complement strand
AGAGAAACAATATAACTTTATGACCAAGAACCACAAAGCTGAAAGGAAACACTAATAAAATCCTAGCCAAATTACCTTTGAAAATTATACCTCCACCACTACCACTGCTCTCCCTCCCGGTTTTCTGTGTGGTGCTCCTGGTGACTGGATACATGCTGTAGTCATCAGAAATTCAAAAGCCTACTAGAGAGTAGAGACGTAAAAATGTGGGTATTCGTTCCGTTGACTGTCAACACGCAAGGGCACAGTCACACAGACGACACGATGTGAGAACACATCTCTACAGTCAGTCATGTCCCATTATATCTTACTTCTGGGGGTGATCTGCGTTACTGTGTTGCATAAAGGACCTACCCATTTGATTATTCTGAAGAGGATTGGCCTCTTGATAGTTATTAGGTATTTGAACTACAGGTAATTTTGAAGTGAGCATGAAAGTGGCAAGATAATGAGTCTGGAAGCTAATGCAATGAGTTTGCAGCTGAGGTGGTAATATGGGGAGCAATTTCGTGTAGTGGCTGAAACACCAATAAACCTTGCAAGAGGAAGAAATAATGATGATCTTCCACGTTTTCGTCTCTGCTGCAGGTTGATGATGCTGCTGCGCTCGTTGCTCAACTTCAGCCACTCCGCTTCCTTCATAAAAAACGCTTTTGTTATATTTTATCAATCTCTTTTGAAATTGTTAGTTTAATCGAACTTTAGCGTTTTTATTAGGAAGGCAACATGTGAGTTCTCTTTTTTATCGTCACTTTAGCGTGAATGAATGAAGATGAAAATGGGATATGAACCTCATTATTTTTTTATATGGCGATACAACGTCGTCAATTAAGAAACCTGCAAAAAAGTCATTAGAATCACAATTAACTCGAAAGACTTGGCAGTTTAATGCCTGCCACTGTTTCATAATTTTTTGTTCATTATTATCATCGTCCTCAATACTGGCAGCTAGGAACAAGGATGAAGACATCAGCAACACAAGTGGCAGGACAGTATTCAGAGTCCAAAATGCGCTATGCATTTATTACTTTCAAGAGGTTGCACTTCCACGCTGAAAATGCTCAATTAGAGTTTAGCAGCAGTTTTCATAAATATTTACATTAAAAAATTTTGATGATGTAGCACAACATCATGTCATTGCATGTTGCATTGTTACTTATAAGTTGTATATAAAGCATTTTTTTCTAATTAAAAAATAATGACATTTCACAATAAAAACTAACTTTGTTTCTTGACGCACAATTTTGTTAATAGGACGTGTGGAAATTTCTCAAGCTCGCCGTTCGCAAGTTCATCAAGTATGACTTGCCACCCGGAACCCAGATAGGACTCATTAGTGTCAGTACAGCGGATGTACGCATACTTTCCAATATGACATCTCTCCAAACCCTGACGTTGAGACGAGCATTGGCTGACAAATTACCCAACTACCCTAACGTGGATTCCGGAGGAAACATCTCTCTGCGGCGTGGGATCTTCCAAGCGGTTGAGGTACGTTTATGTGTATTTATCTGTTATACTAACATTTACTGTACACCCTCTTATTTCCAACTGGCGATGAGTGTCTGTTGTTTATTACAATCCTGCGGTCCTTTCTTACGCAATATTTTACCCATCAGCATCATCATTCATGAACAAAACTAGTTTATAGAGAACCTTTCAGAAAAAGGATATTCATCCACGATAAAATGATGATCTTTCCACTTGACTCCCTAATAATAAAATGCTCCATTTTGTCGTCCATTCAGTCAAGCATTTTGACGTTAACCCGGTGCCACGCTGACTTATACAATACGCGTGTTTATAATTGAATTATACACGTTGAAAAGTACAACGAGATAGGAAAGTAAAAATAAATATCAATAACGCTTCGTATTGTACGCGTTATGATGATGTCAGGGATGGATGGAAGTGAAAAATGTGCGTCGTAATAAATCAAACGGGACAATCCACCAAGATAATCTACACGTTGTATCAATGCGCCCGTTGAACTCGTACTTATCATAAAAGATACAACTGCCTTGACATTGTGAAAGCATTTCGTTTCCACAAAAATATACAAATCGTTAAAATATCGTAAAAGTTTGGATGTAGTTGAATGTTAAAACGTAATAAGGTATCGAATATACATATTTTATTCGTTAAAAGTTAGTTGTAGTTCATTTTGGTCTTCAGTGGAGAATAGTATGAGTGTGTGTGTGTATAGAACAAATACGAAGTCGAAATGATGTCACATGATGAAAAAAGAAGGAAGAGTGTATGAATGGAAGAACTACTACAGTGCTGCCTGTGTCTCACACAACTCAATCTTCTGGTTTGAACTGAGTTAAATTTTGTTTGATCCTAAACAACATATAAACAGAAATAGTGACGGGCATAAAAAAGACATAAAAAAGTTACAAGCCCGGGCTGCAACAGGAAAACTCCATTTTGACAATCATCGTCATTTCGGTTACACGATTATGTAATGACATAATAATTCCCTGGACTTAACCAGAAAACTTTGTGCTGGCCTTTCGAGGAAACTCTTGTAATTCTCTGCTTCCCTTTTTACGCGCTCTAGATGAATGTGACGAGGAGGCTAGTAGTAGTGTATAAAATAGAGGAAATAAAACTTTCTTCATTTGTCTCCTTTTATGGTAGCCTTAACCTCATTTGACAGAAAAGACGACGATAAAAAGGCTTTGACTTTTTTTCCTACAAACCCAACACAAACTATATTTTGGCTCACCATTTATGATACGTAAAATCCGGAAAATTGTTGTGAAAAACAACAATCAAATTACGAATTTTAGTCGGTTGTGATAGTGGTGGTGTCACAAAAAAATATAAAAAAACGCCACTGTGCCACTTTTTGTTTGTACGTTCAACTTTATGCATCCACGTACACAGCCACACACACACACACACGCTATTTGATTACAGACAAGTGATTTTTGTTGTACGTATCTGCATTCTGCATCTTGGAAATTTATTCACTCCAATTTATTTATCACTTCATGATTTTATGTAAAACTAGGCTACTTTTTATAGCACAAGTTTACAAACAAGGCGTTCCAACACTTTTATATATAAGCGCATATTATTATTGTAGAGTTTTGCACATAAAATATAGTGAATAGATGGAAAGTGTTTTTGGAGCTTCAAGTCATCCTCAATTCTTTAATAATGTAACTTATCTGTCAATGTTTATACAAACAGGGGCGCCTGGCGTCGTCCGAGAGCTCTTCTAACATGGTGAATTACATGCAGTTATTTTTACAAACAATTTGGTATAGCATTTTCGATACACACACACACACGTACAGCAGAGTGGTGTGCAATGTAATCTTGAGTGAACAACCGTTCCCGCAACCGCACAAATTCAGCTTGACTTGTTTCTGAAATTGGTTCAAAGGGAGGTGGAGATAAGGAAGACAGTGATTTAAAGCATTTTTGCCACCACTGCCGCCATTACTGGCAAAACTCCTTTATATTCCCTGCGTTGGGCCTAAAAGTTATTTCTTCCAAACGCAAATGTCATTGCTGATTTGAAAATCGCTTTCCCTTTTTACTCTGGATCCCTTTTCGGTTTCAGTTAGTGCCGATCTCATGCACGTCATCAGGATAATGCTACAAGTACACACACAATATGGGTGGGAGTGGAGGGTAGGGTACGCTCATACAAACAAACTTATGAGAATTTTACCGACTTTTTTCATGCTTGTCTCCTTTTCTACAAACACATTATAATCCTCCGTTTTCTGAGAGAGAGAGAGAGAGGGAGAGAAGGCTCTGGCTCGAATGTAGGGAAAAGTCTTATGAGTCATGAAATATCAAGAAGTGAAACACAAATATCAGATGAGACCATAAAGCAGGTGCTGACAGTTGTTTGGTTAACGGGGAAGAAAACGTCTTGCCTTTTTATACGTCTAAAATGGCAGGATGTACCCAACAAATCCAAATATAGAAAAGGAAAGTAAACTACAAAAAAACTCGCAGAGAAAACTGTGACAGCGGCAGTCCAACGTGTACTTTTGTCAATGCGTTCATCTGCACCAGGGAGAGAAAAGAAAGTGACAAGGAGGGAATCCTTCCCAGGGATTGGAAAATGAACTTGCTTGTCACCTGATAAGAAAAATACTCATTTGGCTAGTTTCACAGAAAGAAAGACAAGACGGAGAGTAGGTATTAGTTTTTAAATCATGTTATCTTAAAAGCAGTTTTACCTTAATGTCTCTATATACAACTACAACGCTGCCAGGCGAACAATAATATACCGAAACGAGTTTACATGGGAAATAAAATAAGGGTCGATATGCACATTATATTTTTAGACTGGGTCATAATGGACATATGTTAAAATATTGTCTTGTTATATATACAGGCATATGCACATATATACACTATGAACATCAAAGTATCAAAGCATTTAAAGGGACGCATTATACATTAAGCACACGCACAATATTGTGAGACTTTTCACTTTCCACCACTTTGTATGTGTATATTTTAGCCTCACAATTGATGCCTTTGTACACACACAGTTTGTTTGTTTTGCATTGTTTCAAGTAAATGGTGAAAAGGGTTTGCTTTTCATGTCGGGAAAATGCAAACTTCTACTGTTATGTCACGCTGCTCTGCTGCTACTCTAACAAATGCGATCAATTCTTAGGCCGGACCTGTGTGGAAAGGAGGCAAGTTCGTGGTTATTTTTTTTACGGGCATGCCTATACATTTACGTAGATAGGTAGGTACGAACGTTTATTCCTAGGGTATTATTGTATTTCTTTGTGTTTATTTTGTGAGGAGAGTCGTAAAAGACGCTTTTGAAAAGTGACTTGGACCATTATGTTGGATTGTGACTGTGAATTTAAAGTACTCATTATCTGCGCCGTAATGAGGTGGTAGAATGCACAAATCGGAGAAAAAAATAAAAATTTTCGTGCATGATTTTATTTTTGCAGAGATGTTAGGTCCTGTAGTGAAATCTACTATATTCCCTTGATTCTCCTTCCATTATTGGCTCTAAAAAAACGTCTGATTTGTCTCGCAGCAGCAGTGGAGTAGTAAAGGGGAAGTACTAATTTTACTGCGATTCTGTAGCAGCAACAGAAAAAGAAGTAAACGCTTGCTACATTTATACCTGTTTTTAGCATTGTTTTTTTTCTAGAAAGAGTCAACGGACAAAGAAGTACGTTTCCTGTGGATTTCTCAAATAAATGGTAGAAAGGTTTTTTGTCCACATGGATGCTTTACCCACATAAACACATGCAGTTAGGAAGAAAAGTAGAGGAAAGAGTAAAAGGCCACCAGCGCGAGCCGAGCCTCATATGTGCGTCTAAATTGAAGAGTATTTCGGTTAATTGAAGAACATTAAAACATGCCCTACCATTACAGTTTGGCAAAGAATGGTTGGTCGTAGAGAGAACGATTTTCTCGAGTCTGCTCATATCTCCCATTCCGAACAACGCACCAAGGAGCACACAGCACACTTTTCTTTACAAAAGCTATTAACTGTTGTTGTGAGCAAACTATAACCGCCATCATACTTATTGCCAATATGCATGAGCCCGGTTCATTGCTCACGCTTATTAAGGTGTCTGTTACGGACGTACGCACCTGCTCACCACAAAAACAGCAGCAGCTCCTTCCATTATTACTCGCTAATGGTGGCGGACTTTTGGGCTGACTGTTTCTACCTCGATTTTCTACAATTGACTGTGCATTTTCTGCTACTCGCTCACAGGTTAAAGGCTATTCTGTCTCAATCACGGAGAGCAATGACTAAAAACTATTTACTGCCTTTTGCGTTTACAGAGTTGCACACTTTTGCTACACCACCTTCAATTTTGTGCGGTTTCGCAGAGTTGTTTGTCAGTAATTTGGGATAACAATAACTGCGCTAATTATAAAATCCGTGAAAACAACAGAATATAGGAACAATAACGTATTTATTTAGATCGATGTGGTTTTAGAGGAAAATCACGACTCGAAAATAATTTTTTCTCTCGTAACTTTTTCTAGGTGTAAAAATATAAAAAACAGCATATTACCACCACGTGAACACATCATATATGCATGTGTGTGTATATAGCATATAAATGAAGGTACACATTGAACAAATAGAGGTCTCTTATGATTTTGTGGCGAATGAGAAAAAACAAGCAGAAGGGGTCTATTGTTTCAGCGTGTTTGTCACGCTCACGTTCCCTGCTTCCCGAGAGCGTTGTCGATAAGAGGTGAAATGCCACAAGTAGCATTGTGTTTTGTAAATACTCTTTTACCAAAAAAGAATTGACTGCGAGAGAGAGAGAGAGAGGTTATTACAGAAGGCACACATAAAATAACCCAAGTGTTCCTATTACGGTTTGGCAAGTATGTACACCCTGTTGGTTGATTGTCGAATGGGCTATGGGCTACAACAACAGCAGAGTCCACCAAAGTATAAAATAATATTTTATTAAGTTTACATTGAGCTGGGAAGTTTGGACTTTGACTCCTGCAGTGGTGGCGCCTCCCTACATTACCTCCTGTGTGCCTATTACCCAAGATATACCTATCGAACTGTTTAGACATCTAGAATGCCACCCATTGTTTTAGAAATACTGTACATGAAATAACCAGAGAAGATTACGCGTACCATTGTGTAGTTTCAAATTATTGAGTAAACATGATATTGACTTTGTGGCGTGGCGTGCCTTAAAACCAACCACTGTGGTTACGATTAAATCAAAGTAGGGAACGATGAGACTTTAAAACGTAAAACATTACCTTTGACAAATGAACATTGATTCAATCTGAGGCAACGTGAATTATTATCCGCTCAAATTTATTTCTCCTTCTGTCTTCAGAGTTGGCCGGTCTGGAAAAGGGACCATATAATTGTGGATTTGTACAATATAACGAACGTCGCGTGGACAAAAATGCCTTTATTGTTCTGTCATAACCGTATAACTGTATGTAGTAATGGTATGTAGGGACCAGGAACGATTTTTAGAGATGATTTGCTGGATGATGCAAGGAACAGAGTAATAATGACACAATGTTGGGCAATGAAAGATCCAAACGTCGGGAGGGTTGGGTTGTTGCCTGACATCCAGTGTACATGGAACATTGCTCTGTCCACTTTTCGTTTTACTTTGAGTCTGTGACGATTGAGTAAGGCAGGGGGATACTTTCTATCGTACTTTTTCCTCATCTCTTTGCGATTGTCGTTGTCGTCCTCTTGTATTTATGTTGTTTAATGTCCGTCGGTCTTCTGTGTGTAGCTTTCCTGCATTTGGTGCGGAGGGTACCCTAACAGCTACTAAGTAGTGTGTGTATGAGGAAGCCAATAAAGCAAAATAGCTTTCTCTGCTCAGTGGTCGTCGAATCGACATGATATATCAATTTTTCCTTTGCCCACAACAACAAAGTAGTAATTCTACAGTAATTGTGCGCTCTATACGTGCATTCTGCACTTGTTCTTGACGTACCACGATGTCCTTTTTTATCAAAATGGTTGTTGCCCGTCCTATATCTTTTTTTTACTTTTGACTTATTACGATGGAGAGGCAAAGGGGAAAATTGATTAAAGAGCTCAAGAGAGCGAAGTAAAGAAAAGAGATGATTGAGGAAAGAGGAAAATCTGTGTTTGCTTTTGCTATGGCGTCTGTGTGCACAAGTAGGTTGTATATGGGCTCCACACACTCACATAGAGAGAGTATGTGGACTTTGTTGGACCGACAGAAACATCTCATGCAGTTGAAAGACAATTTTCTTTAAGGGTGCGTCAACGCCGACATTATTACATGCCAAAGACAAGAAACCCACTGAGAGTTCACCTACCATGTCCCCGTTGTCTCCATGTCCTTGTGTTACGTCACGTCGCAGATCAATTACAATCTTCTTACTTCATCTCCACACTCAAAGCCAAAAAGGCAAACAAATCATGTGACAACCTTTTGACTTGCTGAGCATACAGGAATCATGTTGTTTGGAACCGTTGGCGGCGGTGTCGAAGCCAAGCATGCATGTGGAGTTTTCTCACCCGACCAGAGTACGCTGCCAGCTAGACGAACAACACTGACCAAAGTAGGTTGTCAACACCCAGCATATCTCGTTTGCTTTCACCTCCTCATCATGTATGACATGTTCAGGGAAAAAATCGCTACTGGTTCGTTCACAACGGAAACTACTTATAGCCTTGCTGGTGGCTAAGCGTGAATGCAGGGATTTGGTGATGTCCTTTTGTATACATTTTTTCTCCGACAGGGATGACGTGAAGAAAAAAGGCAATTAGATTAAGATTACTTACATTTCATGTTCGTCACTGATTGCTAAACTTAGAACGGGCATACCAAGGTAAACTCAGGGACACGACGACAAGAATTAGTAAATGCACAATTGCATTAGATTTTTAGCTTGGGGCATTCCTTATGAGAATCACGTTCAAGGATGAAGAAAATTGATAACTCGTAGAATATTGTACTTGTCATTGGTTAATAAATTTTATTTTCGGGTGTATTTCGTTTCCAATACTCGCTTGGTTTAGAATTAAATTCAATGAGCGTAGTTTTGTTCCATACAGCTTGTGTCAATATAATAAAATAAAATATAAATATTACATGTGTTGCACTTCGCTTTAGAAATGGTAAAATACAAGATGATTTTTGTAGTTGTCGAAATACGTAAGTTAGCACGAACCATTAAAGCTATCTCGTCTCAATTTAATTCTGGAAGCTAGTTAGGGTACGTGTGGATAAAAAAAATCTAACTTTCTTATCCAGGTAAGATTTTAACAAAGCAAGTAACGAAGCGATCTATGAATGGAATCTCACAAAGCCAATATTATGGAAGTACACTTCAAGAATGATTCATCTAAAAAGACGCGGATAAAAAAAGTAGCATGAAGCTGGGCTTACCATCAATACGACTCTCTGAAAGCCAGCGTGTTAGTGGAGATTGAAAACAGTGGTCGTTTCTTTGTACAACTTCCTATCTTAAAAGTAGGGGCACGCACTTTGTGCAATGTCGCTCCCTCTTTCTAATACAACAAAGCCTGTTCTCTATTGTTGCAGTAGAGTAGCGCGAGTGTCTTATAAGAGTTGCATATACCTCGTCGACGGATATGTTACCCAAAGTGTATAGAGATGGGATTGTCTTGATATCTGATTAAAACCAGTGGTTGGCCTGGGTCGAAGGGTGATTAGTAAATGACAAGAAATAAAAATTGCGTCTGTCTGTGACTCTTTTTTCTTTTTCTTTTCAATTTACCAACATATACTTCAAGTTGTACCACCCCTCTGGTAAATCCGGACGATTTAGTCTTTTTTTGCGTTTGGTAGGCATACCATTTTATATATAACAAACAAGCGCGTCTCGTCTTTGAGCAGCAGCAGCAGCGGCCTACTACACACACATACACTCAAAGTTGGAAGTTTGGATAAAAGGAAAGTAGCCATATTAATGCTTTTATAACTTTATACTCATCTTCTTTTTTTATATTATCTATCTTGCAGTTGCTCAAGAGAAATCAGCAGCGAGCAGCCGGTTCCGTGATTATTCTCGTGAGTCAAGGCACAGTTTCAAGTACGGACCTGGAAGCATCACTGGAGCTTTTAAGGGAAGAGGAAGTTACTCTAGCGGCCATCGAATATCCATCACTCGGTGAGACATTTTGACTCTCCTTCCTTTCTTAGTCATCTTGTGCAATGTACTTTTCCCAATCGGGAGAAAAAAAATCAATTAGTTATTATAACGTTGCACCCAATACCTGAATACCGTCAGTACACACTTTATACACACCCTCCTTATGGGGTTCTCTCTGGGTAGAGGGATCCTGAGACTGGAGTTTCCTGGGCGGAAAAAAACAATCAATATGTCGGCATGAATATAATGTTGTACCGTACCCATCCCTCCTACACAAATAAAACACTCTCTCGTTCTGAAGCATATTTTACTGGTAATTCTCCAGCAGGTTTCCATCTCCGTCCAATCCTCTCTGATTAAGAGCCTCTCCATCTCATTATCACACGATAATACAGCGACAGCAGAACGAAATTCCCAAAGTACAGACGATCGTCGATCGATATCGACGGTATAGGGTTGAAGAGTACTTTAAATTAACGGTATAATATGTACTTGTATAGAAAAAGGCTAGAGCTCTATTTCTCATTCAGTCCATTCAATTAGCTCTCTAAATATTTCAAATTAATTTATCGACAGCTTCGAGCCCTTGATTTTCATTACAGGAGTACAACATGGTTGCAATTGCGACAATACCGCCGCACACTGTATACAACATCCCCTGCTAATTTATTACAGACCGTTTTCGTTTCACCTTGTTAACATACGTACAATGCAACTTTAAGTATTTTTCCCGTTTAGTCTTTCTGTTTGATGATAAAATTGCTATGATTCGTGTTAGTGATAAAGTGGTCTCACAGTCTGCGTAGGTAATGTATGTCGCATTTTGAAGTACTTTTCATTTATCTTTTTCCCTTCCAAAAATATGAATCAGGCTCAATATTGGGGAATCTGAAGGGCGCTCCGAGCGGNATGAATCAGGCTCAATATTGGGGAATCTGAAGGGCGCTCCGAGCGGTTATTCAAGTTCCATAGTCCCTTTCATGAAGGGCTCCTGTTGTTGGATGTTCCCTGGTGTATATAGGTCTTCTTCATTTCCGAAGCAGCTTTCGTGGTAGCGGTATAATGACATCCAAATTCCATAAATTGAACTGAAAGCTCATTCAAGCATCAAGCCTCCTACAGCCTGATAATTATGTTTTTTACAAAATAAATTAGCACTCCTGCCTGCACAAAGAGGATATATAGGCTCGGCACAAAAAGAAAGGAATGTTGAAGTGGATTTGAAATTATTATTTAACAAAGTCGCTAGCATTCCAATAAATGATAAAATGCTCCCACTGTTTGGGCCCGCGTGTGTTTTTGCGGAATTGTTCATCTAGTGCAAACCGCACTCTATTAGCTATATCGCTATACATACATCCTTCATGGGACATATAGTTGTTGTATTCCGCAAATATGTTGTGTTGTTGTAATAATGAGGGCAAAAGCTGTTGGAGTACAAAAGTACAGAGATTCGAACGTGAACACGTTTTAATTTCGCGTGACGGAAACATCTTTTCGCTACCTGATTCAGGCAGAAAATGGTGGTTCCAGAGGAACAATATCAAATATGTATACAGTGCAGAAACTCGAACGTTTTTTATCGGAAATGACGAATGACATCATCAACGCCGCGCTAATGATCACCACGAAGAGGAAGATGAATCTGCCGACCACCAATTTCTGTATGCGTAGATAGAGATATGTGTGTATATATACTAAAAGTTGGGTAACCCTTGTACCATGATGTGGTAACGCATGGAACAATGAACAGCGTATCATGAAAGGGTGTGCAAAAACATATTATGCAAGTATTTATTATTATGTATCTACAAAGCAAGGACGATAATGTTCCTCCACAAACTTTCCCCGCCACGGTTCAAATAAAAACCATTAGAGTTTCTGCTATTTTCACCAAGTTAATTACTTTCAGCGTGGGGAAAACCTCATTTAGGTCACCTTTAATTTATGAAATTTGCTCCTAACATAAATTTGCCACGTTTGTAGAGAACTAGGACAGTGTAATAATTGGCATTCGAGGCATTCTTTTCCTTTTTTGTGGGTACACCCTATCCGCACAATACATACATCCTTATCGTAGGGAAGACTTAATTTGGAGAAATGCGCTTGTCATATTTATAATAATAGAGGTCCAACTTTCCACCACGGCAAAATTGGCTTATAACCTTTATCCTTGTTTCGATACATAATAAATCATTTAAAAATACAATAAGTTTTTAAAAGGACAGGGTAGTATTAAAGGGCACTGTTGGAACCCAAATATTTAGGCATATTTGTACGTGGTTGTTGAAAACTTTCCCCGGAAATGTATTAAACCGATTTGTGTTCATTGCCATTACAAATGTCTGATTTAATCGTGTAATTCATCATATTGCACTATTCTGAAGGAAAATGAAAGTTTACATGCGAGTAAATAAACGATGAGCAAAGCATATGGGTTGGAGGAAACCGGTGAGCGGAGAAAGTGAATAATGAAGGAAGGAATGAACAAATCTTGATACGTATCTCAAATCTTAAAAAGAACTGCGCAGAGTTAACTGGATAGCGGCGTTTTTTTTCGGCAGCTGCTATCTGCTATTGTTGGGGATATCAAGATCCTTTCTGGCTTCCTTGTTTTAGCTGCTTACTCATAATATACTTTTTGCAAAAACGACAGAAAAGCAAAACTGAGAGGTGAGTGAGTCTTTGGGAGCAATGGCACGGGTAAATTTTTTTGTGGAACAACGAGGGCAATGCCAAATAAATGGATAAAGTTTCTCCTATATTTCACCGCTGTTTGGTCATAAAGTAATGGGGAGACAGCAGTTGGTAAAACTAACTACACCAATTACGGGGACCGTTGGTTGGAAGGAAATGGCTTTATTCTTGGTTGGTCGAAGCTATGTACTAACTAAATCTGCTGTGCTCAGGGAAAAAAGGAAGGGACGATCAACGAATTTTTATAATGCACTGCTGCCTCTTAGAAGCACATTAAAAAAGTGGAGTGTCGGCCGACCAACTATAATATGTACGGTCCAGAGAAAGCGGGTTCACAGGAACGTGATATTTTTCTAAGTCATATTAGACATGCAGCCGCCGTCGCAACCAGGGAGAGAGAGACACAGTTATTTTTATAGGGACAAGTCTAGTGAGATTGTGGAGAAAATTAGCTAAAGCTGTGCCGCCAACAGATATTACATGCTCATTCATCACTAACCATAGTATTATTATGGCACATGCTTGCATAGCTCATGTTGAGGGGCCAATTGATATGGAATAAACGAAAGAGAAAAAACTTTGCGAAATTTCTTTATTTGGCCCTGAAATGGCCAAACGTGAAGGCTACAACTACGTGTACGGGTGAATGGAATAGGAACCTGACCCTGAACAAGCTAATTTGAATTTTTTTAAACGCATCTTATGAAAAGCCAATGTATCAAACAAGCAAAAACCTGCTTTAATTTTTATAAAATAATTTCTCTTCAATCATTATAATACCACTTTTGGTTGTAACAGATGCAAATTTGTGCGTACGTATATCCTGAGAACTGAAGAATAAATCTCAATTTATGCATAAAAGTGTCAATGACAAAAATGCCCAATATTTTGGTGCATTGAAGCCCTCATCAGTCAAAGGAAGACTCTACATTTTTACATTATACATGTCTGAAGTCCGCATTTTGATGTAACGGTATTCTGCCATTTTTTCTCCCAACTACCGAGATAAATCCACAACTTCTTGATGCATCATTCTCTAAAAACAACAGCTCCCGGTTACAGGGATATGCATTGTATTTCTATAATTTTTCGCCAATAGTTCGTGTAACTGTGTACATTATGTGGAGTAGTCAGTTTCATGAACAATGGCATATTGGAGTTCCTGCTGCTCCCTAAATAAATATAAGTCAAATTCGTTTTCCTAGCGTAAAGTTGTTATTTTGTCATCACTCTGATGCATACATTAAAATTATTACTCCCCATATAATTTCCCATGTCACATATAACTCTGATAAGATCTACCATAATGTGTACCAGCGCAGCAGAGGCTTCTGCTGTAAGACAGCGATAAGCGCATAATACATAAAGGCTGTATAATACATGACTTCTTTTTTTACCATGTGTTTCTTTCAGGAGATGGAAAAATCTCATTGCTGTCAGAGGGAACTAATGGGCCACATTTTGCCATCCGTGAGACAGGAGTCGGACCCACTACACATATGTCAACTTTTGTACAGCTGATCAATGCACTCATGACTATTCAGAAATATTTCACGGAGGATGTATCACCAACTTGGCCCATTATGGTAAGCCGATTCTCCTTTTCCGGTTCTAAGAACGGTATTCTTTAAGTCAAAACATTTCTGCCAGCTTTCTCTCCCCGTATAAGCATTTCTATTAAAATTTCATAGGGCCTTTCCGTTATAACGTTAAAGAAATGTGACAAGCTTCCAACAGTCTGTGACATCATTCGTGTCGTCGCCTGTTCGCCCAACATTGCCATAACCATGCTACACTTTACTGCAATATATTTCCCTTTTCTAGTTTATCGTTTCTTTTACGCATATAATGTCAAATATGCTTTTCAGCAATGTAAACAGCATGTCGTATGCATTGCATAAAACATCATATTAATCTAGTTCAATCATCGCTTGTACATATTACTTTCACTAATAACACACATTATGCATACATACGATACGATTTCTACGAACAGGCTTCCATAATGCGCAACCTCTGTGTGACATATTATTAAAATGCTAGTCGGGTTGGTGCGTGAGTATTCTGGAAGGAAGGCAGGAAAAGCACAGAGGATTTTAGTTTGTTTCCATTATCTCTTCCTCTCTTGTGTGCCGGGATAGGGTAATGCGAAAAGAGAATAAAGGAACATATTACTGCTGCTGTAGAAAAAACAAGACAGTAAATCTGATATGTTTGCAATAAATCTTTGCTTTATTATTATTACGGCCTATAAGATTTTGCGCTGCCTCTCCGTTTTCCCCTATTGTACTATCCTATTACGGCGCAGACACTTTCCCTGAAATTTTCCAAGTTTCTTTTTGTTATAGTATGTACTCTTGCAGAAGCATACGGTTTAACGGGAAAAGTGGGAGATGATAAAAGGGCTTTATTTCATTCTTCAGCCAGTTACAATGATCTTAAAAACGTAAATCGGAACGGAAGGTATAAAGCGTAGGGAATCGGGTATGCCAATATGCGTAGACTTTAATATATATTGGCATTATTGTACAGTCACCTTACCTTGAGGGGATAAAAAAAGGGGGAATGGCCTGATGTATTCCCTGACTCGATATTTACAATATATCCAGCATCATCTTTACGTTTCGGTCATTTTAATAGTGCCGGGTTTAATATATCATGCTTCGCAAGTTTTATTTATGTATTTTCCACGCACTTGCCCTACACAGCTACTTCATACAGGATCTGTATCTCTAATTTGATAAAGCTTTGAAAAAATTGAGAAGACAAAAAATAAGGAATCCCATTTTCCTTTTCCTTCTCTTCTCTGCCATTTCCTTTCT
>JAHZNE010004368.1:0-24616 GCA_027744055.1 Callyntrura sp. NNG-2020 | reverse complement strand
TAGGTCTCACGTTTATACTTGTTACTTCTTTATTTACGTCCTACTATGTACTAGAGTTAATGCTGGGGCATCTACTGTGGTTTTTTGCATTGTAAATGTTTTACTACCTTAGTAATGTAAATATTACATTCATTTGCTACTTTTGATTATTTGCGTTAGGGGGGAGGGTTAGTTATTATATAAATAATGTTCATAATTTGCCCATTTCCGAGGTCATATATGCTAACAACCGTAATCTTACCGCATTATACAGCGAAAGCAATTTAATCATTATTTTAAAAATTTAAGTTCATATTAGGGAGTATCCAGCATGTTTCCAATTTCCAATAATTCTATATTAGTACCGCGACAAGTGAAAGTGACGTAGTACGTATATAGTAAACGGATGTATGGGGCATATACCCAGTTATCAATTTACTTTTCTCCTTATAATTTGAGGTCATTAAAACATGTACAATATAATAAAAGCAAAGAAGCAGAAACGTCTGTCGTTTATTGTGGCATGCATAGAATGGATGCCCACGCCATCCGCATCCTATCATTTCAATACAATTGTCCCAGGCTAGTCGATTGCTTCAGCGGAAGTGATCTATGGCGTTGCATTATTTCTTTCAAGTCTGCTACTTGATACTTGATTGGGGTACTCGATACGTGATGGGGCACAATGACAATTTAGCAAAAAATGACTTTGCAAATTAGTGGTGGCCAATGTGGCAATCTAATGCATGCACACGAATTTTTAACTCCACTCCATTTTGAAAAAAATAAGCGATATGGAATGTGGAGTCACCGCATGAACATGTAATGATAACATTGAGAATGCGATCAAATAGCGTCATATGCGCAAAAAGTACAATCGAATGCATACTGTTCGCAAATACAGGGCGATGTATTTTGATTTTCTATTCATTCGCCAACAGTAAAATCCGTGTTGTATGTTTCCATCGTTGTTGTTTATGATTACAATTTCCACCGAGATTGAATTTTCCAATATTACATATTTATTTACTTATCAATATGTATTTATACAGTCACAGTCAGTTTATACATAGAAGTATAAAAAGCAACATTGGAGGCAATGGAGTGAAAGAAATGTCTCTATTAATTATGTAAATGCATCCTACCTGTGAATTAAGCTTACCACAACTACCGTTGCGGTCTTTACGCTGTCTTGTTTCTTCCACCTTGACAAAAAGAACGAAGTTTCAACTTCGTCATCCTTTGGTTTTAATTTGTTAAGTAGAATGGAAATGGAGCCACCTCTAATGCAAATGTACCAACGATTTCACATATTTTATCGGTTACACCCGCGTATCCTTTATTCCCAAATTTTAATGGCGCTTCATATTTGCGAATGGAAACGGGTAGCCATGTATTTTTAATCTAGTCACTCTAACTGTACAGCCAAGCGAAAGCGTATCTTTCTGAAATGCTAATTAATTATACAATATGTACATTACATATGCTCGCTCGCTCTTGTACATTTGCGATGGAAACGGACATCCAGTCATAACCAAATTCCACTGACGTAATAAATGCGTAGTACACGGTACTCATAATTATGCGAGTACGTACTGTTTTTACACGTTAACTTTGCGGTAAATTTTATAGGGCATGTTTGTTTTTGTGATAAAAATCATGATCCGACGCTCTCCACCGGAACATTAAATAATAATTTGGAGAATAAATAAATAATTTTCATTAATTAATTATAAGAAAGTATGACATCCTTGGGAATAAGAAACGTGGATACTATGGCATGGGCAAGAAAATTCATATTTTAATTTTACATTGATGATGATTCGGTTTAGCCACGTTCAACATTATGTCGTGTTCATTTTAGTCTGATATGGACTTTAGTCTGTTTAGTGTTGAATTTTCGAAATAATTACTGGGTTTCGGTCTGGTTAATACAAACTAAATCGGATCAATGCAATTGCCACTATAATTATCAGCATCGTGCACGGGATACATTTCTGTTAGTTTCACGGAATTCGGTCTTTTGTGGCCCCATTATTGCTCATTCCATATTCTGTATCTATTTTCAATCTGACGCGTGTATTTTGTCAATACGAGAAGGAGACTAACAAACACAACCACGCATTTTATACGCTACCTGGCTAGTTAGACTTATGACTTATGAGTCGTTATCTATTCTATCTAGTGTGGGTACCCAGCTATTCATAGTTCAATAAGTGTTCATAGTATGAAACGAGGAAGGAGGGAAGGGAGCCTATTTATTGTATGACACTATGACAGGCTATGTTTGGTAGTTTATGATTCGGTTAAAATCGGTTTTATGAGTAATTTATTCATTTTAAAATTGTTTTAACTGTTGTGCAATAGTTGTATGACATGTCTAATGCAACGCTGCAAGTTCTACAGAATTTAAATGCCATAACAATATGATAATATCTACCAAACACCCATTTGTGGGCGGCTACTACAATGTCCTCCCATCATCTTCTAAACCTGGCAGTATGTTTGTTAGTAAATGCCATTATAGAAACGGTACTCGACAGCATGATGATTAATGATACTATGGAAAGGACAACCGCGATATTTTAAAATTCGCCTTTTACATCTTCAAGGCTCAGATTGACAGTTAATGCAAAGCATACGTGACCTGGTCGTGGTCGTAGTACTAAGGACTTCTTTATTTTTCGTATAAATTAAATATCCTGTGACAAAATAATCAAACTGGGCATCGGCATATAGTGTGAACTTTGTATGCTCAATGTTTTTGAAGCGTGTCCTCATAAAATATGATCGATTTTACTTACGAAAACAACGCTTCTCAACTTTCATGTTTTTGTCTTTTAGTCTTCTACATCATATGAAATTATGAAGTGAAGACATCTATAATTACAAAGATCGATAGGGAATAATCACACTGTTACAATGTTTTCAGCAACTGGGTCGAACTTTATTTGAATCAGTAGCACTTGTTTTTCCCAACATAACAAAGAACCCTACCATCAATTTATTAAGTAGTAACGAAGCAACCGATTTTACTTTATATGTTTGTTAGACCATGTCTGTCCTGCCGTTCATCCTCCTGAAAAGCGAAGACCTTTAATTTTTTTAAATTTTCTTTTCACCAACTAATTACCCGTTAACTCTTTTCTGATATTATACCATAGCTCATGTCTCCTTTAACGCCTGGGAGTTGGTAGTTTGTAGACGCCTACCCAAACTGGTTAAAACTGGCTGCTTAAAAGATAAAAGGCGTTTGCTGTTGTGCCATCACCAAATAAACTTCAAAGAGACACCAACTTGTTTACATTAAAGTTTACTTGTTTACTTGCCCATTTCATTTATTCAAAATTCTCACATTATATTTCTTTGGTTCTATTTTACGGTGCTCATACTTGTCAGTTCAAGTTCAGGTACGTACAGATATGTTCGTGGGTCTGAATATAATACATGAATTTATTTCATTTTATTTCAATATAAATTAACAAATCGATCAAGTATGGCGGTGTTTTATAGAAATGTCTATTTTGCAAAGCGCGCCCTAAAATATTTTGGTCATTTTTGCATTCAGCAGTACCTGGAATAGATTTATCCATTTCTAAGCGCAAAACTAATAACATTACTTTATACTAAATACGGTATACGGAATTCGTAGTAACAAAAATCATCTAAGACTTCACACTGACTTCATCTTAGATTTGAGAATCGCTTATTTACCAGCCAGTGGCTCCCAACAACTGTCAAATAATATTACGCATCCAATGTGTTAAGCGTGGTGGTGGATCTAACGGTCGTGCTGCTTGCTTATCTATTAAGCTAACAGTTTCTGAAGTATTAAAGGAATGTAGGTGTCGGTGAACGAACAGGTCTGTCATAGCGCTCATTATTGAAATGGCACAACGAAAGGCGTTATAACGTCTAACTTCAATTAGTATTTTTCGAAACAGCCAAGCACACTGGAAGTGATACATCATTCGAGAGCTCTTTGACAGTTGATCTTTATTTATTATGATCATTTTTTGTAATACTAAGCTCTGACTTTCGGTTTTTATAGCGTAGTTCGGCAACGGTTAGTAATTTCAAACTTACATGGTTTTACTGATCGTGAATGATTAACAGTGACAGCACTAGTTATAATTAGTGCGGAATTAAATTATAAAAAACATAGATCCGATTGCCCTTTTAACGAACTTAGAGCCATTTGCTAATTGTTATATATACAGTTGGCATCTCTATAAAACTTGCTTGTAGAATTTACGTCTTTCCGTAGACTTGATTCAATAATCATCATCGTTTCGAATCGGATCACTCCACAATAGGTTAAACGGTACCAAATGTACTTACATTACAACTACAACAAGCATATCAGATGTTTATTATTGTGTGTTATTAAAAAGTGGAATTACAAATTAGTATAGCAAGACTGATGCAAGAAAACTAACATTTTGATGTGTTCGCAGATGTTATTATTGATTACTTTACTATTGGAATTTATAGTGAAATGCATGTAATGATTAACTTATTGTGATATAAATCTAATTTAGATAAATTATTGTTTGTTTTCAGAAATTATGCGCATTGCGTGGGAAAATTCCATCTGGAGTGTTAATTCAAACGAAAATATTTGGATATTTTATCAGTACGCACAACGGTGTTGTTCTCTTGAGGCTCATCATATTCAACCGTCTGAACTAAATGCGTCGGGTGTTTTCTAATAATAATACAATTTGATATTAAACTGGCTATGTCATATGTAGTCGTAAACAAAAACATAACTCAAGTCATATGAATTAGTCAAAATATCAAAATTTCAAGAGTTTCAAGTTTAGGATAATGAGAAAACAGTATGGCTCAGAAGGAACAGCACAATCCATTATAAGAGCTTCGCTAGAGTTATTTTGTAATCTTGTGGAGACGGATTAAAGGAACTGATTTCTTCCCCAATAAATTGCAAACATAAATGATCAGTAATGCTTCGAAAACTTCGTAGACTGCGAGTGCCAGTCTGCTTTTACACATGTTGCTCCCTCTTCGCCATTCTCCTTTTCGTCAGTTTCAATGAAGATGTGAAGAATCTCATTCAACAAAACAATCATCATCCCGGAAGTCCCAGCGGGTCCCAAAGTTTTCCACCGTCTTTCTCTTCTTTGCCTCTCCATAAAAATTTGGCCAGTGGTAATACACGTCCTTTGATCTCTTCCATCCCTTCTGGATCAGCGGCAGGCGGTGAGGATGGGACTGTAAATAAAAAGGACCAGCAGTCGGAACATCAGGGATCTCAGAAAAAGTCCGTCATTCTACCAGTAGAACCGTATTTAGCAGAAAAGCAAAAGGAAGGTGCTGGTGACGAGGATGATGCCATCCAGCAGTATATCAACGATAACTTTATCGGGCATCAAGGACAATCGGAGAACACGGAACCTAAAGATAAGCAGCCACCTTCG
Source organism: Callyntrura sp. NNG-2020 (assembly GCA_027744055.1). Classification (NCBI taxonomy): domain Eukaryota; kingdom Metazoa; phylum Arthropoda; class Collembola; order Entomobryomorpha; family Paronellidae; genus Callyntrura; species Callyntrura sp. NNG-2020. The sequence goes on along the minus strand of JAHZNE010004368.1, from coordinate 19,196 downwards.
AAGGAACAAGCTACGACACATATGATCAGTAATCTAGTGAAGTTAGCACAACAGGCCAGTAATAATCCTAACGCATTCAACAATATCAATAGTTTCACTGGTGATGCAGAAGGAGCATTCACTGGGAACAACAATGATCTCTCACAAGTTTTAATGGAAGCTCAATTCACAACATCTGACACCGAATTGGTGTACCCTGGAGGTGATGCCAACAGTCATGTGCGTAAACGAGAGAGGCAATGGTTTTTGACAGGAGGGGATTACTTTCCAACCCCTCCGGGGGGACTTGCATCCATATTTTATCCATCAGCATCCTGGTTAGCCTCGAAGCCCTCTAACGTTGATTATGCAAACCTCTGGTACGACAGCAGCATTGGCAGCGATCGAGTCATTGAACAATTAATGTTTGCTATTGATGACCCGATCAATTACTCTAACATCTCTTGGGGATTTGAGGGTCTCACTGCGACTACTACAGTGAAACCCTCTGCGTCGATACTGACACAGGAACCTGATAAGCAAGATACCCGTGAGAATAATCAAATCGGTGAGAGGAACCCTGCATTGAACATCGATCCTGTTGCAACTAAAATTGAAGCTGCTCACCCAAATAAGCTCACTTTCGCAAGTTCATCGCGAACACACAAAGATTATAATGCTCCTTCTATGTTACTTTCACCTTCATCAACGAGTAATCGACATAACGGGAACATGCCAGGCGCCAACGGCATGTCATCATCACTAAGAGATCCAAGACTGGGAAAAATTAAGACTATTCTCTTATATTATGGGCTTGGAATGAGCTGGGGTTCTCACATTACCAACGGACGACAGGTATTCCTTCAACAGAAGTGCCCCATCAACGCATGTCGTCTCACTGGCAACCGAGCTCAGCTAAGTAAGGCAGACTTAGTAGTGTTTAAAGATGTTTTCATGCATCCTAAAATTAAGCGACCTCCTGGACAATTATGGGTTATGTACATGCTCGAATGTCCTCTAAATACGCAAAATTTTCTCGAGAAAAACGCTTTTAATCTTACTGCCACATACCGACATGATTCCGACATTGTTACGCCATATGAGAAATGGGTGTATTTTGACGACAGCGTTCGAAGCTTGCCTCAAGGTAACTTTAGCTTGTAATCAATCATGTAATACTTTTACTTTCGATTCAATTGCTAATTGTAAACAGATTTATAATAAAAACAAACGAATATATTTTTCGCAGCTATTGGGTAAGTAACAAACCGAACATCCATCTTAATTACATTGTGTCACATCTATGCATGTAGGCAATTTCATTTGTAAGTAGTTCATGTACAACCGAGACTACATGTAGAACGAACGAAATAATAAAACGCCGAAGCTTTCATTTTAATGCTAAAGTGTATGTTTTTGATTGACGCTGAACTGTGCCGCCCTCTGATATTAATCAAAGACATGATTGTTCTCTATATTTTTGACAACTCAATATATTAGGTACCTGCTCCGTTGCCTCTTACTCGATTACACTTTCTACATTTTACAAACATAAAACATACATAATGCACTGTTGGCATACGTATGTGTACGTTTAATTTGAAACATTTTTAAAATCGAAGAAAAAAGTAGGAGTAGCAGAAGCACGATAATATAGTGAATGTTTATTTCCGAGTTCATATATCTAGCGATACTCGTGCATGAAATTATGTACAGATGCAAGCGAGAAAATTCTTAAAGGCGCAGGCGGCGTCTTCTTGTCTTGATTTGAAACCTGCAGCTCTAGTTCTTGATTGCTAATCAAATTATCTTTGTAAGTGGATTGTTCTAATGACATACGATTTTCTGGTGATTGCAGTAACAGTGTTCTACCTGTTGTTATGGGAGCGCATCCAGATGACTATAAGCGTGTTGCACCTGACAGATCATATATTCATGTGGACGACTTTTCTTCGCCTAAGGAGTTGGCTCAGTATCTGCACGAGTTGGATACAAATGATGACCTGTACAACGAGTACTTTAAATGGAAAGGAACCGGGGAATTTATTAATACTCACTTTTTTTGTCGGCTCTGTGCCATGGCACATTATACGGTGCGCTCTCCTAGAAAACCATCCTACTATGAAGACTTCAATCGTTGGTGGCGCGGGCCTAATGTTTGCACTCGCCAGTCATGGCGATCAGCACCGGACATTTTCGCCCCAGAAAATTATGATTCAATCGTTTCTCACAGTTACCACTAAACGTAAGTAACAGGCTGTGAGATTGACTCCATATGAAGTAGTCAGCGTCTGCAATACAAGAGTTTCTAACTAAAAGTTGATGATGCTGGCAGTCAGCATACTTGTTCAAGGCCCTGTCTTATGCTCCTAATAATCCCGCAAGTAAAAGTGCAGGGGCTATAGAAAGAGAAACTTAATGAAATACAAACTACGGATGATGGTAACCTGATCTGACAGGATAACTGTGAAATTATTCAAATATAATCATTTTTATTACCGCATTTTTAGGTTTTATTGTTGTGTCCATAGTACACGCAACCCGACTTTATATGTACAGTTACCAGCAGCAACCGCCGGTCCACACTTTCAACTTTGCACACCTATATGATAAGCTGTTAAACATTTTCGTCGCAATTTGATTCTTTCATACCAGTTTATGTTTGTAATTTTTCTACATCCAATTCAGCATGATTTTAAAATAACATATTACAGATGCAACGACATTTTCTCATTTAGGTATTATTATACAGTTAAAATAAACTTCTGGTGGCATTCGTGCCCATAAAAGTACACGGTATAAAATACTAAATAATATAACATTGAATCAAGGAAGAATGAACGATTGTCGTTATGCAAACCACTAATGAGCTGCTCTCGTCCTTGTTTTTATGCACCTATCTAATCTATCTAATACGCACTGAACTTTCTTTTCTACTTTTTGACAAAGTGAATATCATCCTCCTACATATAAATAATATATGTATATCTGAGATTCGACGATGGCTATTTTACTTCAGATGTGTTAATTTCATGTTATTTTTATAGTTTATCAAAGAATAGTTTATAGATTACAGCGATCATTTTAAAACTTACAAGTTTAGGAGTGCACTTCCTTCCTCCGCCTCTGAAACATATGACGCCACCATTCTCCATTGATGGATCTTTGTATACATTTGTAGATTTTAAAAAGTATATATTATCTTCCCTAGTTTCCTTCCGTGTTTCTTCTGAACGTTGTATTGTAATATAGTGTAAATGCCGCTTCATCCCATGACGTAGATGTGCACAATATATACTTTCTACATGTTTGCTGGAACCTATATGTCCGACTCGTATGTAGTTTAGTTATCATGCAATTATAGCTATCCAGCATTCCTGTTTTCGTTCAACGTTTACTGTACACTCTCTATTCATTAATTGAAGTTAGCCACCGTTATCAGGTAGGTGTGATTGTAAAGAAAACAGTTCAACAATGCAATCGTGCTAGGCTACAATTGTTACAGAAGTAAAAATATATAAATTTTCCACCAAGTCAACAGAGAATATATCTATATGAAAAAATATATAGACGTAGATAATAAAAATAAATACTGGATTATAACCAACAATTAATGTAAGAAGAAAGTTTTATTGTTTTGTGATTACTAGTCAATATTTACATAATATACAATCTATTGTAAGCATCTAATAAAAAAAGTAACGCTACAGCATAGCATAACGTTGCCGCCCGGATGGCCAGCCGCTGTCCGTGCAATCGTTGCATTCCTTTTGTTTACTTGAAAGTATTAATGTCTGATACTATTGCTACATTACATGTATATTTGTGACGAATTTGGACACAAAAGTAAATTGGCACACATTAAAGTTAAGGTATTATTGGTTGTTGATTAATTATCGCTGAAGTTAATTGTACATTCATCACATTATGTCGTATAGTCTACGTCACCAATAAGTCAAATATAGCATTTTACATACTCATGTAAAAATAATAACCATGTCTGATTTACAAAAGCAAATTACATGTATTTAAAATATATTGTAAAATGATTCGTTAACTATTTAAGCTAATACTAAGTTATAATTGTTACCTGTACTGTGTTTGAGCATATATATCTTTATATACTCAATACATCAAGATTGAGATACAAGTAGTGTATAGAAGAATTGTCACTGACAGTTCCTTGTGTTATGTTAGACGTATAGGTACAACGGGAAAGGTACTGACTAAAAATGTACAATTGTTAGGTTCGTTACTCTGCATAAATAAATATACTACAGAGAGGCGAAACGAAAAAAAAATTAAGTTACAAAGGCAATTGAGTTAATTTTTTGAGGTACCAATAACGAAATAATCCATAACTCTTTAAGCAATTAGATATCGCAACCAAATGAAAAGAATCAGCAAAGCTACTCATCGTCATCTTGTACTAATAAGTTGAAGAATTTTATTATGATGACTTGTTAAATTTTTATGAGATTGTTGGTATATGTTCTTGTGTTGGTATTGATATGAATTGCAAATTTGGGAAATAAATGTCGTAACCATATTTTTATGTGTATCACAGTAAACAAATTAAATGAGTACTTAATATATTTACAAATTATTTTACACGAGCAAATGGCACGCATTCAAATATTGTAAGCTGCATGTTTTTCAATGATTGCCAATCAAATTCATAAATTCGTTATCAAGTCTTCGATGTTCAGAAAATAAATGCAGGAGTAGGGCGGAAAAATATTTGAAAAAATGGCTTAAGAATTGACACCTCAAGCTTGTTTTAATGTAGTTTATAACTTCAAGTTCATTTGCATATGACTCAACAGTACAGTACGTACTTGTAAATTGATATTCAAGTAAATTCCGTTTGCATTAGAGACTCTCAGCTAAACGAGCTGACTAAAAATCATACGGTTGTCACACGGTCACTAAGTAAAAATATATGTTCTGTCGTCAATTTTCGAAGGTCGACAGTCTATAATTATGTAAATCATATCAAATTATATATTTTTCATTTACTTAATTAATAAGTACATTGGGTTCACGACAACGTTGTCTCAAATTACTATTAGAAATCATTTTCCTCGATTTCTACAAGAATTGGCTGTTTGACCGTTAATAGCCACTCGTAACGAAGTTCTAGGTCTTCTACGAATTTTAAGCTATATCTTCGTAAGAACTGAAAATTTAAAAAATAGTGAAATTAATTTGATTTATAAATTATAAGTATCCATATGCATGAACATGTAGGAATATCTTCCCGGCTGGGCTACTTACTTTGCATAAGAATACGTGAATAAGTTGCGTGGCAATTCTTCTGCCAGGGCACTGCCGTGTACCAATTCCAAAAGTGGTCATCACTTGACGGTCGTGAGGTTTGAAGGGAGGAACACCGTCTTGAAGCAGCCATCTTTCCGGAAGGTACTCTTTGGCTCGATAAAAGTTCGAGTCTTTCAAACAAGCATGCCAGGTTTGCGCTATCACAGTCGTCTATAAGAACGAGCAAGCATCTTTACAGTATGGCATCAGAACTTTAACATCCGGGGTATAGAGACTTATGGCATTTCCTCGTGAATATAAATACACACCGCATGCAAAAGCTTGAAGTATACAGTGTGAAAGCGGTACCTCGTCATCATTCTTACGAATGGAATGCTTTATATATGGAGACTTTACATTGCGGTAATTAATGATTAGCGAGAAATTAGTAATTGTGTTATGGCATTTCAGAATGGATAAACAAAAAAGCTTCGTGTTGACTGATACCAAAATTGATTTGTTAAAATGTCTTCAACTCTTCGTCGTGGTAGACACGACAGTGACGTCAATGGTTTGGAAATGTCAGAGCAGTAGACAGAAATTGATTAGAAGAGTGAGGACAAAGGCAAGTATATTAATCTGCATACAAAACTCAACAAAAATAGACAACTAACCTACACCAGTGAGGTGTAAAATGAGAAATAAGGAAGGAAATCAATCATTATCAAAAATTGTAGCATCTAGCTGCGGCACTACTATAATCTGTCATTATACTGTCATGAGTCATGACATTGATTCATTTTCGGTGTTTTCACCTACTTCACCACGACACGCATTACTTGACTGGTAATGCATAATTTCTCATAATTTTTTTTAGATAATTGTATACGTGTAGGAATCCATACTCGTCGTATTTTGCATTGCAAAAGTGCATTTCTCCTCCTTTCACTTCCAAGCTTAGGTTTAAATATGCTCCTTGGCAAGGCTTGGTATCAATTTTGCCATTTGCGTTATTCTCACATTAATTAAATTAAAACTTCTTCCGCCAAGATTTTAAAAACTTACGTTTGCAGGTAATCTGTATCCACCAAGTTCCATCTCTTTTTCAAGAATTCTTGCCACATTGCAAGCCGTTGGACAAATTCGGTAAGTTTCCATTACACACGCTTTCAAAAATGGAATATTATCCAATACTGTGTCGTCAACAACAGCATCTTTGGTTGGTAGCTGTACTCGCAGTTCTTCCAAAACTCTTTGGTATACTTGTTCGTTCTTAAAGATCCAGTACAGCGTGATGATAATTGCATTATAAACCTACACACAAAGATATTTTATATGTATTTTCAACAATATATTAACAAATATTACTGTTGCACGATGATTTTGCAGTATAGTAGTACCGGCTCAGTCGCTCCAAGAATAAATTCCTGTAAACAAACGTACAAATCTGGCCTCGCAAGTTGTTCAGTTGGTATTGAACCAAGTATCCCACCAGCAGAACCGTCCGCCAGTAAGTTTTCAACTGCTTCGGATATTATTCTATAACACAAGACAATAATTATATTTATGTTCTCGCACCGCATACACTGTAAAATGCATCTTTCTTAACTACAGACGGAAAGCCTTTTATTGTTAAAAGTAGTTTATGCGATCAGTATGTTTGTTTGTGTACTCGCGTGTCAATCCTATTGTAAACATTCTATAACTGTGGCCCCGTAATTACGAAAATAGGAGTCTATTGTCTTAATGCCGGTTCCAGCAAGTAGAATCATTTTGAGCTTAAAAATCTATCTGTGCTAAATTTAAGCTTAGATGGATGAAATTCAACTGGGAACTCTCCATCACTCATTTGATTATTGTTCTAAAGGAACATAGTTACTCTTTACACTCAGAAGGTCAGTTGGAAAAGCACATGTGAACTAACTGGTGAATACAAATTTTTCCCACTCATATTGATTATCTCCTAACGGTCTGACATTCCAAAACAATGTCATATACTTTTTTAAAGATAGGTTTGGTGTCCGTATAGTATGACGACAAGTTCAACATTGCTAACTTGTGTGTAACAATATTAATCATAACAATAATAAGAAATACTTACTGAATCATCTTATCCTCTGCAGAAACAAAATCGTCCCAGACTTTTGTTGGAAAGTATTTCCACCATGGAAATCCATACATGGATTTATGGAACGCATTCCAATAGCTGTCGTGGCAGTTAGTAAAAATTCTCAGGTCTTCCTTATTTTTCATGTTGTCTATCCGTTGTCCAAATGCAGTGAAGAAAGTGGCTGTAAAACAAAAATGAAGACACACAGTTGTTTAATTTCGACATAAAATGGCAGTTTTGATGGATACAAGGCACACAAACGGATATCGTTACCTTCTTCAAGGAGTTTGTTGACTATGTGTGGAAGGTCTTCGTATGGTTTTTTCTCAATTTCCATACTATCTACTACTTCACTCGCTATTTCATTAACTCCATTGAGTAAGGAACGAACAAATTTCATATTCAAGACTGTGGGTGCAAATATTCTATGCAAATTTCTCCATGTATCCCCTTGTCTACATAAAGGGACATGACAAACAAATGTCATCGTTAACAATTTATTTTGGTGTCAGTATTACATTGCCATATATATTTAACCTAACATTATAAAATGCGTAGCATTACGCGCTAACAACACCAACAGTGTTGTAACGGTCTGGGTTGAGATTTCGGTAAATTGTCACTATTTCCATGGGAGGGCGTAAAATGAAATTAGCTTTCACAATTTTCTTGATTTCCTCTGTACCAAGAACCATGATCAGCGGATAATTCCAAAAGTGTTCTTCTTTCACCACAGGTCCATATTGGCTTTCACGTTCTGTTCGAATTAATTACCCAATTTTTTAACTGACTGCATAACACCACTTAATACGACAATGTACCAAATAACTATACTACATGTCTTAAAATGCTAAATTATGAAACATAAGTTTGCTTTTAAGCATGCAGCCAGTTGACATAAAAAATGCATTTAACACAGTAGCAAATGTGTACCCAAATTCACTTTCATTAAATCATCGCTTTTGCCAGCCGAACTGGTAAGAAGCGTTCCAAAAAATGGGAATGGCTTGGGGCCAGGAATTTCCCAAAGTTCCTTTGTACGTGTCGATTTTGTAATGTTTCCATTCCCATCTGCTGTGATTCCATTTATAGACGATTTTGGAGAAATCAGGTCTTTCCCTAAAAATCATATTCAAGCACTTGTATTTTGACAAATTTATAGCTAAATGTTTTATATGTGGAGCATGCAGAACCACCATAGCAAGTAAATTTTCATTAAAGATAGCATTGTTTTTCTTACCTAAGAGTTTCCCTACAACCGTATAAATTATTTCGTATATGAAGACGAGCACTGCTTTAAATGTAAAGAAAGCGCTGCATAGTGTGTTGTTTGACAGCTTCTTCTCCGTAGTAGTGGGCATCTTTGTTTTCGAGTTGGCTAGTAACCAACCTCCGGTTTATTCACAAGTTGTCGTATCACCGTCGTATTGTATACTAAAGTGTAAGCAAATGGAAGAGAGTAAAAGGTTAAGTTGAATTAACGAAACATTTACTTTTTTTCTGTTCCATGACATATTTTTAGGTTATATCAAGAGTCAAGAGTTACAACGGCACATTTATGCTATACATATTATTATAGGTGGTAATATAAAAGTATTTTCTGTAGTCATTAATTTTCAATTTACGTGCATGTACCTTACGTATAATCGTAGTAATTTGCGATAATAATACACATTTTTGCGGCTCTCACTTTATCTTAGTAAAGGATGATCAAAGTGATTTGATATCAAGTTGCCCCAATCATTTCAACTTGATCAGGCCACCTAGCTAGGTATTAAAATTTGTAGAATCCTGTACTCTCGCCGTTGTACGGTTCCCATGTCAGATATGAGAACCTTTTTGTATGTGCACTAATTGCAAATATCTGTCACACTGTGACGCACCAAAACGCACTAATTACCATAGTTTGCTACAATTGTACAGCAGCGTTGAAATTGAAAGCAAACCGAGATGGCTGCAAAACACGCAACCATTGCAAGTTTGAAATGAACAGACCGATAAGCTAAAAGTGCAAACAGAAAGGCTCATTGACACCGTAAATGCTACTACAATGCTATCTGATACTTCTATATGACTAAGCACGAAACGATACATTAAAAAGTAACTGTGCTGTCATTTTACTTTTTCGTGGTTATGCCAGGTGCCCATGAAATGATACTAGCCATCACCACAGAAGTAACTTGAGTTACTTGAGTGACCGAAACAGGTTTATTTTTTAAAAAGTGACACCGGGTTAAACACAAAGTTAACACATTTCTTACACTAACTCAGATACATTCTGCATCTACTCTACATTAAGCATAACCAACCGACCACTGAACTGATACAGACTTGAGAAGACAAAGTAAAAAATTCGTATACGATTTATACTTGATTTCCTTACGCAGCAACAGGATTAGTTTTGGTGTTTATGTGAGTGTGAAAATTTTTAAAAACAACGCTTAAATTTTTCTTTGAAAAAAAAAGGTAGACAGTAACCAACCATGCGTATGTGGTCAGACGCATTGAGATGCAATCGGGTATCATCATATCATAACCATAAAATTATCAACTCCACACACAAGTTTTAAAAAACGGTAATAAAAACATTCATTTGTGCATGAAATTGCACGATTTTCTGGTTTGTATGAAAGTTTATGCGCCATGACAGGTACGTTGTGGAGATCAACTATGCTGTTATTTTAAAAAACTGACAGGTCATATGATTATAATGTACCTCCAATCAATTTTAATCCCAAGCATCCTCAATACTCACAAATTTTTGCTGCGATGCATGCAAAAGTAGTGTTTGCTCCTGCTACTTCATGTGCTATGATCTATTCAATTCTTCAGAAAAGCTGTATGAAATAGTGCAGATCACCTTTAGCGTTACTACGACTACTACCGATGATGATGATAATAATGGAAAATCAATTGCGCACCGTTTTTATCGAGAAATACAATAATGCGACGGCTTGCGCTTAAATTGACGGAGTCAATCATGGAGAACGGTCACAACAGTCACACTTGCAGCAGACGTAGAGAGGTACTCTTGCTGCACACTGCACACACTCACACACACATTTACCTCGAACCTGGGCATCCACAACAATAATATGGCAAATCACAATTGGAAACAAACATACCCCGTACGTCATACGCGAGATGAAGGTAATCGTTATTCTGAATTACCTCAAAAGTGGCATATTAAAAGCTGATGGAAAGTCTTCTGCGAATATTTCAAAATAAACAAGAGCATCAGACAGTTTGAATGAGTTTGAAAAATACACACACACACACACACTTTGAGTTTGAAAAATACACACACACACACACTCGGCAGGTGATTGAATGCCTGTCTGAAAAAAATCTCCTTCAGTGTGTGGCATGATGCATATACTACGCAAATATTATTGACCATTTCTCCGAAACTGCACAACCTCAACATAAGTTATTTGGTTCCCATTATCCTATTACATTTTAAACGAATTCAAAGCAAGGTGATATTTGAAAGATCATTCAAATATGAATGGAAAAATATTATATGTACGAAGGATCACTAATTTTTACCTTAAGGTTGCTATAATAATGGATTTGTTTGTTACATCGAGCAGTTCCCCCATGGGACTATCATTACGAACACTTAATTATCACTTTTATGCCAAGCGTACTGTATAATTTTGGTTCATTACAATTGAACTAAAATCGTTTCAATATTTACAACTGCTGCACCACCACCGTCTCACGCGTGTAATGAAATCGTAGTGTTATACATTCTTGAAATCGTTTGTCAATGAGTTTTTAAAAGGTTTATCTTTCATAGAACGAACGGCTTGTCGCTCATTCTCTGTGATTATTCCACTCAAAGCGTCGTCGTAATCAAGTTTACTTTTTTGCGACGTTACTCAAAACAAACACGCACGAATACGCGCCACTCATTTACGTTGTACTGCACCTAACTACGTACTACGATGAAGTGACTAGGTGACAGCGGAAGACAAGATGTTATAAATGAATTACGATTACTTGCTGCTTACAAACAAATCTACGGTATAATTTGTACTAACTTTTCACTTCATGGATTTTCGTCTTCAGCAGTAGCAGTGCACACCCCAATTAAACATTCAGTGTTCACCTCTCTGTTGCTTCCACCTCCACCGTGTCACAGAGTCACAAGCTTTTGACAAGATATAGACAAAGTTACGACAAACGAACTTTTTGAATGGGGAAGATAGTGTCTTCAGACTGTCAAACCTCACTACTTACCGATCGGATAGCCAAAACGACTGTATTTACTGCTCTTTAAATAATTCTCTTTACAAGTTCGTATGAGACATTCAAGATCACCTTAAAGCTCAACTCGACTTCGACAAACAACCTGCTTTTTGGCTACACAGTTACACACACACACACACATACACACAACACGCATGCAAGTAACGCAACTTTCTGCTTCATTCAATAACTCTTTTTTTCATTCTTGTGCCTCAAGCTCTGTTTTGATCTTGTTCCTCAACTTTTCTCGCTGCCAAGAAGAGACTAAAGACTAAAGAGATCATTGGAATGGATCACCAATTTACCACACACATACGAACATCTGTAAAATCTACACAGAGATGTACTTCATTTAGCTTGACATTAGAATACTTGACGAACGCGTAATTTAACAATACAAAGAAGAATGACACGACAGCATTTAGAAAAAAACAGATGGCTTCAATTTACGATACATGAATGAAAAAGTACAACAATAAAAAGAAAATCATAATATGAAGTTGATCTGTCGGTCGAAAAATTGGACGGAAGCCTCCAGCTCCGTAATGTGATAATGGTGTGGTTATCAAGTCATAGTAGGGGAGCTAATAGTATGTATTATTGTTCAAAATGAGTAAAAAAAATATTTGTTTCTTACATGCTCATTCCAATCAGAATTAATCGCCAACTACTTACTGATGACGATGATTGCTCCCAAGCCAGTAGTAATGTTTAGGTTTGTTTAGGCACAAAAAAATCTGTGCGATTTCGCCCAAATTACATCCCACATCCCACATGGGCTAGTGCTGTCTATAGAATGGCGGAGCAAATGGTGGAAATATGGGAATATATTATTATGCTGAAAGTTGCAATTTGAAGAAACATCAATACAATTATATATTTGAACACAGACAACTACTTGCGGAGATTCAATCTTGTCTATCCGACATATAAAGATGGTTCACATTAAGGATCATCTACGAACACATGCGCCTGAGCGGAGCGCAAGTTGAGGGGTAGAAATAATGGAAATACCATGGATAATGAAATGAAAAACTGGCTCGGGCGGTACTATGTCCACTACTCATGCAAAGGCAGTAATAATACCAATACCACCACCATAACCACAAAATCACTCGAGCTAATAATACAATGCAAATATTATGGTGAACAGTGTTGCTTCAAAAGTTTTTTTTATCCTCCGTTCAGCTGCTTCACCTTATTTCGGTGGGGACGTTAAAGTCATTAACAGCATGTCAAGATAGTGCCAACTAATCCCATGCATAGCAAAGAAAGGCAAGAAGATATTCCTAAAAATGCACGCAAATTGCATTAAAGAAAAACCGCTACCGGTGCGGCAGTGTGGTGGTGATGATGGCTGAGGAGGGATGATACAATTCTTCTGTAAAGTTTTGTAATGGCAACAACACTGTCAGCGATAGCAACATTTTTTCCTACCCTTACCTTTCCCTACGTATTGTTCACGCTTCTTGTGTAACAATACGAGCTTGACGACCATCTTATTTAAAGCCTACCTATGGACACAACAATCATCATCGCAATTATTAGACTTATACACAACGACGACGGTGGGACGGAGGATGGTGCAAGAAGAAAGGAGAATCACGGTTGACAACAGCTATTTCAGGGATAACTCCAATGGTGGGTGCAACATGGCTAGGTTGTACCATGTTACGTTAGACTTGATAGCAGTAGCATTCTGTGTACTAATACCAAGTTCATTCTCATTGTGTGCTCCTTTCATTTTAGAATTTGAATAAACATTGCTAAATTTAACAATAGATAAATATATGGCTTCAGATGAACAGGAGTAATTTGACATGCCACGATGAAAAAGTAAACTACTTTGTAATTGTAAAACGGCAGACTAGCGTACACCTTATTTAGAACTGGGTGTTATTTCCATATCGTGTTTTCTGGGATTGTTCAAAGATTCTAGAACGACTATTACGCAAATTTTTACTCAAACAGGTATATACCCATGTTCCTTTGTTGATAAACTGAAACTCAACTACGGTTTTAGCTGACTTTCCTTGCCCCGTTTACTTGTAGCTTGTCCATTATTACTTTTATCGCGAGGCTCGGATTCTTACATGAGGTTTCCTCCTCTTTCCTTTCTACATTTGCTTCAAAGGACGAAAAGCCTGGATTGGTCGGTAAAGATTCGCTATAAGATATTGTATTGTTTAGACCGGACTTACGTATGCAATATACAAATGTGTATATAAACATGTCATTGTTACGCTAAATCTCATCTTAGCGTTCACCTGTTCACACCTCCTCACTTGAATATATGCAAACATAGCTAAGGTACCTAATGCAAACAACCAAGTCTGCAGTATTCAGAGAAGCTGTGGAAGCTGATTTGTTGGGTTTTGCTAATGTCAGTCGCCTGAGTCATGAAGGAAACACTGAACAACGAACGAACAATACAACAATAAATGCTGGAAGGACACGCAAGAACTGTTGAATGATGCGATGGTACGACCATAAACAAAATACGCAAACCAGCACGGAAAAGGAGAGGACATGTGGGTGAGGTTGATGTGTAACGAGGCTCCGGTTCAGGTAGGTCACACTTTTTACAGTCATAAAATGTATTCCCCAAAGAAAATATCTACACATCTGTTGGGAGCAATATCTTCTTTCTGGCTGTATTGCGAACGAAAATGGCCACTGGCCAGGTTAGCCAGGTTAGCCGCCATATATTTTTCACAGGTTGTCTTATTAACAGAGTACCTGTAGCGTACAACGTACCGCTGAAACGATTGGGAAATTGAGAAGAAATGTTCTGCAATCCACAATCAGTACATTTGTTGTACATAGGTAACTCATGTCTTTTTGGAAAATATTACGAAAGGCTAGCGTAGAAAGCTTATGAAATAATGAATCTGCTAAATAATGAAGACTAGCTTTTACTACGCTTTCAAAACTGATGGGAAATAAGTTCTGGAGAGAAAATTAACGAGTAATGTTAGTGTAGCCAACATAAATATCCTAAATATGTTTGGTATGATGAAAAATAATTATGATAATTGTGAAATAATGAGAAGTATGAAGACAGCAAGGGCGAACATTTTAATGTTTGCAAATCAACGTAGTTTACTTTGTGTAATAAAATTATGGTGTTGTAGTTACATTGCGTGTAAGCGTATTTTGAAATGTGTATGTAAAGTTACGCTTATGTTCGCTGTTCACTATTATTAATATTTAGCTTGAAACTACTTTATAATCGTGGCTGCAAATAAAATTTGATTTTATGACAATCTCAGCACCAGTTTGGCAGATTAACATATGAAACTTGAAAACCAAGTACTCTATGACGGCATTCTCTCTGTGTGACAAATATTGTACGTTTTTGTGTTAGATGTAATGCAATTTGTGTGGTGTTGTGGTGCAGGACCATTCAATGCTATTGTAGATTTTTTCCTAAGAAAGCAAAAACTTTGAATTGCATGTTTTTGCATTTCCTCAAAAGTCGCAGAGTTGTGCATACTACAAATGTAACATTGCTTTGCGAAATGACAAAGAAAATCTTGAAACAAAAAATCAACCCAGCAACAAAAGATGCCATGAAAGTAAAGTTAAAAAAAGATGATATAGTAAATCTGTCGGTGAAAGTGAAGTTGACGTATCAGAGAGAACATTTTCTATGCAAAACTGAGTATTCATAAAGTCATAAACACAAAGAAATTTAACAATGGATACAAAAACGTTCCCTCTTTGGAAAAGGCATTGAGTGATTCAGAAGTACGATAAAAGTGTTTATGACGGAGTAGAGGTCAAATTACCTAACGTTAAAAGGAAGAGAATGTCAGCATGAACTCGCATACAACTTGTCCTTAAAAATTTATTTGCTGCTGCACTACTGCAGCTACTGGCTACTGCACCTATTCTTGTGTTACGTATGAGCAGTATCCACAATGCGCATATTTCCTCAATTTGAAACTGCAAAAACTGGAGATTCATGTTGTGAGATAGCTTCTCGGTGTCAATGTAACCAGAAAAGAGGCGCAACGTCAAACATGCAACGATAGAAACAAAAAGATCGTTGACATGAATGTTGCAATTCGCATTTCAAATAATTACCATATGGCAACTCAAACGGTTTTTGTCCAAGTGATGTGCATTACCTATTCATATCAACATGATTACCAGCATAATATATATCAAAAGTATATTTTACACAAATTTCCTGAGCTATTTTTCTTTCACAGTTTTTTTGTGTGTTTTTTTGCCCTGATGCGGATTAGATTTTGACAGCTATACAGTAAAATTTCCACTTAACAATCCCGACAATTAATAAGAAATCCACTTCATAAGTCAGTCAACCCTGTAGTCTAGGCGAAGAGCGGAATACCGGCCGGACCGACGGTCCGCAGTGCTGTGCAACCGAAAAAATTAACCTTCAGTCAATACTTAAATTAGAGGTCATTCAGACGTACACCAAGTATTCTCATTGACATCTAATGGCTAGCGTAAGAATCTGGCCGATTTTACCCACGCTGCAAGCTGAAACATGATAAGACAAAATGAACTACGGACACCACATTTCTCTACAACAAAAGACGTTCCACACGAGAGAATATGAGGACGCTTAAACAAATAACCAATCATGGACTCACTCACTATCTAAGATATAATTAAGAGACAATTTTTTTCCAAATCAGTGTCACAACGTCGCTTTTGTGTCGCCCCTACTGCAACTGTGGGTCATAGCAATGCACAGGCAGGCAGAGCCATATATATGACTTGTGGAAAAGTACCGAGTTTGTTACCTGTATAATTGAATAATTCGTATTGTGATTGATCACAAAGCTTGTGCTATCACTTTGACTCCGGACACAAAAGGCTTTGCATTGAAGGTCTCTCACCTTGCACCTCTTTGTTATCTCGCATGTTCTAAACCTGAAACCCAATACAATTACACCAAGACGTGAAAGACTTCCTATTGATCTCATGTCGCCCCATGTTTTTGCTTTTAAAATGCAAATCCGTGTTCTCAATCTCAGTCAGTCTCACATCACATCAAAATCACAATATACGTTGATCAAATTTTGATAATATTCTAACACCACGACATTCAAAACGCAGAAACCCGTCTATTTTTTTTTATCTAACGAAGCAAATTGCTTCTTCGTTCGTCGATAGAACGACTGAAGGTCGAGTCAAGTTTCAACGTGGTTTCACACTTGGTAAATTTCCACATGTCTAAACTTCCTCCATAATATTAATACATATATAGATTCTTTATATTTATGCACCTGTTTTTGTGTTTGCAGTAGCAATTGAAACAACCAAGTTCGTTTGATGAAACAACCAACAAAATGTAAATTACTGCTAAATTTTAAAAATAAATTCCCTTCTTTGTCTCGTGAAGGTTGTATGCTTACCTTATAATATTTTCGGAATTTTCCCAATACTTTAGGAGTTGCTCATGTCAGTCCGCTCTTTTATCAATGAAATGTAATTCACCATCGTTTACAGAACCAACCAAAAGGAATATAGAATATTATCACAAACTCAACAATTCAATGGATGAGTAATCTATTCTAAATTACAGCGTTATGTATGAGCCAGACCGCTAAATGTAACTTACCTGCGAATGATAGTGCGATCATGAGTGACTTTGACCATGCACTTGTTTTAAGTGTATATTATTTTTGACATGTAAACTTTGTCCTTTGTCATTATCATTTTTCTATGATATCTCCACTTTAACTGACAAATGGGGATCTGAAGCTAAAAGAACGGATCTCAAAATGATACTTCAAAAAGATAATTAATTTAACTCAATCGCTTCCGTTGGCAGGATACAGGTGCATAGGTAGATATAGAATCGATTCGTAGTAGGAAGGATATTGTAAAACTACAATTGAGTAAACATGCTGCTAATTGGAAGTTGAAGGTTGTTGAGATGCGAATTTCAAGGTCATTCGGTTGGTACAATATAACTATAAGTTACTTATCGTGAATTAAAATACGTATGGAATATCCAGTTTTACATTAACGAAACTCAACAATCCAGTTGTATTAAATGTCATGGTCAAACCAACAAGCAACTGAGAATGCCTAATTGGATGGTATGCGATTATATGCTTCCTAATTGTAAGTATCTATCTTAATGTTTACACGATATATTTGTACGATCACACACATACATACATTCAAACAGACAAACAGGGAACTCTCCCATATATTCTGGGGAACTGAGCGAATATATCCATAACAAGCTACTTAGAGTCAGATCGGCGGTCATAAAATCACTATGGACCTGTATACCTGAAATTGAGTATTGAATTTATGCTCAGTCACAGAGGAACTGCAACTGGGAAGAAACCACTGCAACAACACGATAAATGAATGATATTTGCAGCGTTTGTTTTTATGCGTTGCAAGTATTGCATATTGCAAAGTGCAAGCGTCAGTTCGTTGCAGCATTAACACCGGGAAAACATTATATACATATTGTGCTGACAGACCGACCGGCGGCCGGACCTCTTCGTACATTAAATTAAATAGGATTCAGAATAGGATAGGATTAAGCAGGATTCTAGAAATAAGGCATCGTGTTTACAATTTTTACTGGAGCAAGCCATGTTCGGAAAATTTCGGCCAGTATTCTGGAGTACTGGAACTGGAATTTAAATCAGATGAAATAGATGTAGGGCACTGGCAGGCTGTATTTTTTTAATTTAACGGACAGATTTCTTTGAATGTAAAATAGGAAGGTAGTGTGCCAAATATTCGTTTGTGGAAATTTAGAAGTCACCATCGTCTGTAGACACCTATTATTACTACTCATGCGAAAACTAACTATATCTCGGTGTGTCGGTGACATTGATAAAAGTAGAAATGATACATCTGGAATAGTTACGTATGATATGTAGGTACTGTGGACACAATGAAATGACAATGGTGCGTTATAAACAAGTGCCAAAGGGAACAGTGGCTACTTTGTTGTAAATTACCGATAAATGGTATACTGTCTATGCCAAAGTTTTGTAGTCTTACCTAAAACCGCGTCTAATTAATCGAAGTTATTTCCAATGCCTAACGGTTTAGATTAATGTAAAAAGGTTCTACGCCGGAGTAAAATGCAGTTGCTTCTAGCATTCTACTGTTCTATTGGGTTAGAAGATATGTTTTAGGTAATAAACGCCATTTCACTGCAAGAAGCCAACGATGTGTATAGCACCGACAGGGAAGCTAGGTAACTTAATATATCCTTCAAGTAAATACTGGTAATATTTGTAACGTTATAATATAACATTTTTGTTCTTAATATTTCCGTTTCATGTTAACTTTCTGGGAACACGTAATGTAAACTCACTCATTTACCACATATTTAATACCATGTGAATATCATATGTGATGCACACAACATTGGAAAATATAGGACCATCTTGTTTTAAATTCAAACTATTTATTATGGATAAGTATCCCATATTTTAATATAAACAAAACCATTAAACCTTCCAGCTAGTCCAGAAGATAAACATCGGCTTAATTGTATGTAATATAAATGTAATAAAACGGTGTAATCCACCTTGGTGAGAAACTACGAAGAGCATATCATATCAAACGAACGAAC
>JAHZNE010004367.1:0-34914 GCA_027744055.1 Callyntrura sp. NNG-2020 | reverse complement strand
ATATATATATATATATATATATATATATATATATATATATATGTGTATTCTCGCTGATTTTTCCACGAGTCCCTACAACACCAGTAGTGATTGTACAAAAGTGATAGCTCGAGCCCGGTTTTAATGCAAGTTTGATTCTACCCGTAGCGAGTTGAACAGACAGAGAGTAGTGCGGTGAGATATTGAATCGACTTCTTTTTTTATCAACATTACTATTTGTAGGTACAATTTCCCACCATAAGGAGACCAACATTTTGTGCAAGTGGATAAAAGTCAAGGTTAAACTTTCCCGTTGAATGGCTGGAAGGAGTTGAGGAGATGATAATAATGAACGAGAAAGATGGAAAAGTGGGAAAGGGGGACGAGGGTGAAGAACTCCAAAGGCAAATATACGTCGGTTCGATTCGCTGGACGACCATCATTCTACTATTGGGCGAGGATAAGGATGGAGAACAGAGAGGTTTACTATTTAGAGTGGAGTTATGAAGGGAATGTAAAATCTCGTACAAAAAAAAAATTCCACAATAGTCAGTTCCCGGCTGCTGTATCATATTCGTTCGCTGGTCTATTATGGGAGCCCACTCTGCACTATAACCTTTCTGGATGAAGGAGTGTAGAAGGTGCCGCCATTCCATGCTACAGGGAATTAAAAACTGCTGGCGTTGATACTCCTCAGTACAAGCAACAAACCCAACCATCTTTCGCTACAGACCGCCACAAAGAAAATCATCAGAATGGTTTATAAGATAATACTACACCTAAAGTGAGTGAGGAATAAGAGACCCTCGAAAGAAAAAAAATTTCACAGATGGTCTTTGTAGCCCACCAAGCCGACCTTTTTTTTAGTTCGCTCGACTCTCGGTTTCTTTTTTTAACTTCATTTAGTATAAGCCTTTTTCAGCGGAACGTTGACGCTTGGTGCTAATCACTTAAAGGGACCAGAAAAAAAGCCCGTACATGTGCTGTTCGTAACCGAGTATTTTTCCATGGGGCATATTGTTCTCCGTTTTACGTCTCATATTAGTGCTCGTCTTAGTAAATGCTTAAAATAAACATAAGCCCAGAAAAATGGGTTGGTGATTTTGCATTTTACAGAGAAGTAATAGAATGCTCCAAGTAAACAGTCGGTGTGTCATACAACGGGGCTTTTGACAGGTAATTCTCCTTCCGAAAAGTACACACCACCATCACCATCAAGTCGTTACCTTAACTCCTTAATGGCTCTAGTGGTGGTCCATTGATGCATGGCATTTGATAAAAATTGTGAGTTACTTTCAACAGATTGTGAGAGCAATCAAGCTAGCAGCACTTAATAATACACCCTTACTCCCTGGCAATCGCCATCTCTCCAAGTTTTGAAGACACCTTTAATTGGGAAAGTAGTCAATAAAAAAGCCGTTCCACACGGGACTCAAAATTTGCAAACTTCATCAACTAAAGTTACTGTACTCAACATGATTGCGCCACTGCTACTAATACCGCTGCTGCTGCTGATAGTATATCTCTCTGACTTGCTGAAATTAACTTTATTCCCTTTTCTTTCTCTTCAACTGTCAAACCAAATTAAACTTTTTTTTCTCAAAAATTGCCTTGGGATAATTTTCCTCAATTCTTCCTCAACCCTTATTACTGCACTAGTTAGGCGTCCGTTCGACAAGAAAAATAAATAAACACAATGCACTTTTTCCCTTCCACCATCACCACCACACCACCACTCACTAGCAGTCCACTCGACGACGATGGTGATAAATCCATCCCCTTCTTTCCTTTTTTTTTGTTGCTGTTCTTGAATCAAGTACATAATGTTAGTATATTGTACTTGTGCACATGATGCACATCCTTCTCATCGCCATCCTCATCATCATCATCATTTTTAAGTGCACTGTACACACACTCCCATGAATGGTACAACACGAAGATGAAAAAAGAGCTTTAGCAGAGTAACCAGGGAGTGAAGCCAAAAGCAGGGAAAATTGTAAAAAAGAAATGGACTCTCGTAGATATATTATATAGGTAATAATAAAAACTTTTTCATGGAAATAATGGTAAACACGACATTCATTTTTACAATTCAGTTTTTGTTTCGCTACAACCAGCATCATCATCATCATCACATCACGAGTACCACCACTACTACCGCTGCAACATCATAAATAAATACGTACGTACACATCGAAGAAGCAGCACAAACAACAAGTACCACCAATATATTCTTCTTCCACCACTCATTGCACAGCAGGTAACCTTTTTTCAGAATTGGGAATAATTGCTTCTCTACCACCATTAACATCACCACCAGCGTCATGCTCTCGCCGTAATAATGATAAAAATATGAAATATATAATACTTGCCTAGCGTTATGTAATCCTTGTTATTTTCCCTGGGCAATGTAATGCAATATGCAATCCCAGTTAACCAACAACAACCAGCAGAACGTAGCACGAGGGTACAGGAAAACACAGTAGCTACTCCTATTATTACTACCATTACTACTGCTGTTCCTGCCAGGGAGAAGATGAGATGATTCTCAAGTGAGAGTGAAGAACAAGAAAAGGATTCTCGATTCTCAGCATCATCATCTTCGCTTCGTCCTCTTCGTCAATAGGAAAACTAGATGCTGCCCACGTTTTGTTGAACTGTCATGTTCCTGTACTGGATCTTCTTGTATGCATTTTTTGTAGTAAGGCGCTTTCTCAATTGAGCATTTATTTTGAAACAGGCTACACTTGCACTTCTGTACACACCGTTTGTTTATCTTCTCTCTCTCTCTCTCTCGCTCTTTCTCTGGATTTTTTTCGCCGTGAAGTAAGCAGTTTAAAGCTGTAGAGAACATTATCATCCTTGTGCCAGGGAAAAGCGTTGTTGCTGAGTAAATGATTTTTTAGGGATGTGTGAACTGTACACAAATAAGTGGTAAAAATGCATAATGCATGCGTACATCCACTTCACTAGTGACAAGAGTACAAGTAGTGGCTACTCCAGCAGCGGGGCTGATGGTCGTGAGGATTGATACCGTCGTGGTCGTGCTTATCACCATGACCGGGAGGACGATGACGAATATTAGTACTACTTGAAGCATCGTAAACAGGAAATGTCCTGCGTGTGTGTAAGCAGAAACTGTGACTTACTCATCATTTTGTACCCAAGTGTTTTGGACCATTCTCCAAGCACGCAGGACGACATAATGTACAAACTTGATAAGATAACCAACCGTTTTCCGAGAAATCTTTTTTTATCAACATCGCGATCATTTTTTTGTACGGCTGCTTGTTTTTCCTTGTTTCCTCTTTATTTTTCTCTGTATTCCCTTTCCCTCATCGCCTAATTGTCAATTAATCTTTTACGCCACTTTTCTAATGTCAAATGGCGTACACACTCTCATACACAGAAACAACCCTCATATATTTATGCATTCACTTACCAAATTTCCCAGCAGCATCACTACCGCACAAATTCAGGAGGACCGACCGACCCAGTTGAAATAAACCACCCGATTTCTTTTTGTGTTTTTGCTTTTATACAAATGCTTTTTTGCTTTCCATTATAATTTTTCCAGCAAAAAATGGGAACCTTTTTTTACTCAATTTTTCTTATTTCTTTTGCCGTGCCCGTCTGCATAATATTAAAATTACATAGAGATATGGAGAGCGTGAGTGCATCGTACAGCAGCGCCATGATGATGATGATGATCGTCATCATCATCGTTGTAGCCGTAACAACTTACAAAAAGCTCCTTCGTGAGTCGAGTGAGTGAGTTGAGTAGTGAGACAGAGAGGAATGGGAAATGTCGGATTCCATTTTTTGACATGTTGTTAGGATAAAAAACACATATTTTTGTGTACTTCGTATTGAGGTGGCAGGAGGAAAGTTGGTGATGGTCTCACATCTCTCGGATGGATATGGTTGGATGGATGGATGGAACATTATGTAATGCATGCAACGGTAGCAGTAACAGCAGCACTGGTGGTAAAAAATCCCTTGTAGTTTGTTATTGCTCTACTATTAATATTAGTATTACAATGTATTTATCCTTCTTTTTACTACTGTTTCCCACCACCACTCCTCCTGCTTCTAACGGCAACCACAACCATTTTGCTATTTACTTAACTTTTTTTTAGGTAAAAAAACGAAAGTTTCTCTTCCCTTCATCCCTTTTACACACTTTGCTCGCCTCATGTATATCATCTCGACAGAGTTGATTTTTTATTTAAGCACCCTATACCACGCAGTCTGTATTCTCTTCGTCTATTTACTGCCTTTTTCTTGCACTTTTCATACATTTTACACAAACTCTCTAATATGCATGCACACATATACGAAGAGAG
Source organism: Callyntrura sp. NNG-2020 (assembly GCA_027744055.1). Lineage (NCBI taxonomy): Eukaryota > Metazoa > Arthropoda > Collembola > Entomobryomorpha > Paronellidae > Callyntrura > Callyntrura sp. NNG-2020. Next base: position 30,589 of record JAHZNE010004367.1, on the reverse strand, counting down.
AGAGACAGACAGATAGATACATAAGCAAACAAGCAAAAAATGGTGACAGGTCATAATGCAAACGTTTTTTCTTCTTCATCCATCCATCCTTCCAGAAAATAGAAAGGGACATGACAGTGGTAGGAACAATTTTTTAGCAGAGTGAGTATAACACTACTACTACTGCTACTACCAGTAAAAAAACAAGCAAAACTGTTTACATCTCTTGGCCTGACTGCCTATCTGAAATCTGGATTGTGCGTATACCCTCGTTACGTGTTATTTTCTTACGCTTGTTTGTTTAAGCAAAAGGGTAAAAAACGCAAAGTGTTGTGGCGGTAAGTGCACAATGCGTTATTACCAGAAACTACCGTTGCGTTCTTACCACCACCCCAGTATCTCCCAACACGAACCATCCATCCACCCAAAGTAATAATTATTTCCTTATGAGACACGGAGACATTCTTTAATATTTCACTAGTCAAGTATAGTTTACATGGCGTCCGCTGTTGTTGCTGGATGCTTTTAAGGCGCGAAAAATGCGAGAATGTAGGTGAGCCTTTTGGGTGAAGAAAAGCCCTTTTTTTTTAAAAAAAATGTATGTTAACAGGCAAATCGACGGACAACATGGGACAAAGGTAGAAGGACAGAGAGAAGAGGCGTAGGAATTAAAAAGGAGTGCCTTGCTCAACAGCAACCACAGGAAAATATGGAGGGATGTTCAAGTGGGTTTTGATAATGGACGGTTTACTGACGTTACTGTGGCCGATAGTGTCCCAAAACTTCCTTTCATAGAAATTATATTACTAATTTAGCCGAAAAAAATCCTAGTAAGCTGCCAGCCAATTTTTTGTTATCAACGTCGCCATCATCATCGTCGTTTTCATTTTTTGATTTCCTTTTTATCTCGTGAATATGATTTCTATAGCGAGCGGGGTGACTCAATTGTCCCTTCGTCCCTTTTTGACATTCATCAGCCAGCATCATCATTATCATAATCTCCTTCTCTATAAACGTCAAACATTTTGACTTTTTTTTCTATCAGCCCTAACAACAATGACAACAAAGAGGGAAACTAGTAAAATGCCATTTTTATCACGAAATTTTCTGTCAGAGATGATGTCTGATGTCTAGAGGTATGTGTGCTGTTATCATTATTTTTCTGCTACAATAATTTCCTCCTTTATTTTTTCCCTGTCTTCCTCCATTCCTCGTCCAAACCTCAAAAAGGGACTAATAAATGCACTCCATTCCTTATTTATTTACTCTATTGATACTACATGCTACACACACACATATCTCATACATTATTGCCATTGCACATTACTGAATGAGCTTGTAGTAGTAGCAGCAGCAGCATCCTAACTTGTATTTCTTTCCATTCTTCATTCTTCTTGTAACCTTCTTCAACACTGAAAACTCTGAACACAATGCCATTTAACAACAATAATAATTACGATTATTGAAGGATGTGAACTGTGAGTGAGTGGCTACATATAGCATCTTTCTGTATTCTCTCTTTGCTTTCTTGTGTGATCACTGTGTGTACTATATAGTTTGTGGGTCTACGCAATGTATTTCGTTAACGTCACAGCCTATCTCTCTCTCTCTCTCTCTTTCCCGTGCACAGCATGTGGCCTCCTAACAATGTAACTAGAGGTCCCTATAGATACACACTCTCAACTCATCATCGTTATCACGAAGAAGGAAAGCAAAAACCTTATCCAATCCGTATGATGATTATTATTATTACTATTATCGTCGTCATCGTCATCCAAAAAAGTAGCATATAGCCCAACAATAACAGTTCATTTAGGATTTTCGTCCAACAACTTGATAATTTTCAACTTCATTTTCAAACAAATCACTTTTTTTTTCAAGAAAAAATAGTTCTTCTGTATTCTTGCGGAGGTCCTCTCTCTACACTTGACAATTGAATTCACATGAAAATATATTATTCCTTTTTGTCACGATGTCGAAATAATAATAATAATGATACAATAATGAGCCATGACGATGCTGATCCCTCTCTCTCTACTATGTCGATTCAACTTGCATTGGATTATTGCTGCTGCATCACATCCAATCATCATCATCATCATCAGCATCGTCGTCATTGCCACAATGATGGTATGATGGTAAAGTTGATTATGATGACAATCCCTGAATAGTTGACAATCATGCCAATGATTCAGTAGGTCTATATTTTCATTATGGTCTCATTACAACCGTTTTTGTTACTGACCCCGATGAACCCGTAACAAACTGACCTGTTTTTTTCCTTATGCCCAAATCCCTACCAAGTAATCTGATTATTATCCATTTTCAATAGAATATACCAAAATTGTATTAAAATACGAATATGGCTAGCGAAAGAATTTGGCTTTTATCTGGAAACCCCCTATCTGGGGTACTATGCAACGTACGTGTGTTTATGTGTCTATCTATCGGAGTACGACTCCGTTTAACAGTATCCCTCGAGGAGAGGAATTTGAACAAAGAACAAAACGCTATAAAAATACTTGAAGTAAAATTCCTCTTTTTTTCTCTTCATCAAATGAACTCTGATGACAATAACGAAATTCTTGTGAGTCAAATGTGTGCGGATGAAGACAACCCGGCATCAGCTCACGATTCCTAATCATCATGATCATCATGATCAACCTACTACACACCTTAACCCACAGAAACTTCCTTATAAAGAGGGGAGACAAAAAATAAGCAGGACAAGTCAGTCAGTCACTCAGTCAGCAAGACTCACTCTTATTGAGAAAAAATATACCGAGTTGCTGGCTGGTGGTGGTGGTACGATGATGATGATGATGATGAGCCCCGAGAGGGAGAGAGCAACGCAACAGCAGCACACTATGTAAGTTATGTAGCAGGTAAACATATACACAAGAATTTTATATTTTTATCGCTGTTTGTGATCTGGTTTTTTGACTCCCCACAAGCACAACAAGTCAGCAGAAATCCGAGTGCCGAGCCGGAGCTTGATTTTTTACCATCTTCTGAAAAGCTAACAAAATGTTAAAAGAGAGAGAGAGAGCAAAGCAAGCTCTCATTTCTGTCGATTACATCAAATCCCATGAATCACATCATCAAGCGAGATCCTCAACATGAGATTGTTCAAGGCAGAGTGTTATTAGAGGAGAAACCAGTACTACACCACAGTATGGTCGTAGTCATCATCATCATCATCATAACATCACATTCATAATCATCTCAGTAAAATCTCTGAAGGTATGTAGTAGGCACCGAGAAGAAATGTTCTTCCGCTATTTATTATTATTATTGTTATTATTACTATTGAGAGAGAAAAAAAATTGTCCACTGACTCCACACTGTGAGGACTGGGCCACGCCACCCAGAGGAGAAAAGATAATATTATTGCTAAGTACCTTAATTGAATATTTTTGTGGATCATCTTCCTCATCATCATCAATGGCAAAACCTGACTCTAGTTTTTACAGCGGGTGATGTATTATGCATATATAATAATAATAATAATAACAATATGTCCACAAGGCTCTTTTGTTTTTATAAAAACTATAAAAAATCATACTTTTCTTCAGTGGATTTTTCCCGTCAGTCATTTTTCTTTACCCACCTACCTACCTCCTGCTTGGGTTCCGCCACCCAGGAGCAACAACAAGCCACCTTTCCCTATCATCATCAATATACAGAGAGAGAGAAGAAAAAAAGTTAAATTAAAGACGAGAGAAACACGGCAATGTTGCAACGCCGAGGATGATTATGAGGACGATGATGCTGATGATGATGATGATGATGATATTCTTTATGTAATACCGTCGTCGTTATTATTATTTCTGGTGCAATCAAGTAAATTGAATATTATGTTTCTTCTTTGTCTTGATGAAAATAATGAGAACAACCATTCAGAATCACGATCCATGAATTCATCCATCTTTTCAAAAAAGGCATTTCTTTATCTGTACTACTACCACTACTACGCTTCTCAACTTCTTTTCCTTAACTACCTACACATGCTAAACTGCATACAAACTACGCGGATAAATGAGGATAATTAATATCATATTCGTCCTTTTTTGTATCAATTCATTTGATCGCTTGGGAATTCGGTGAAATGATGACAGACTGGATTCCCTACCGCTTTTTCCTACGCACACAGGATGAGAATGTTTGGCTCTTCTGGAGAAGCATGTCAAAGTGAACTCTCAACTCGGTCTCCCTCTCTCTACCTGGATAAAAATGTAATGATGATAATGATGACGATGAAAGAACCTGATGGCATGCCGACTACCTTTTTTCTTCTGCTGCTCCTGCTCCTGCTCTAGCTAGCATATGTTGGCAAAATTATTTAACTTGATCCTCACTATCTCTTTTATATCTATCTACCTACCACATACACAAACACGTACTGAAGCCTGCCCAGAGAAACAGAGAGAGAGGGAGCAAAAGCAGAGAGAAACAGGCAAATCGTTCGTACTATTGATGATAATATTATTGCCTTTTGCAAGGACTACACGATCAATTCCAAAGTTGATTAGAGACTTTATATCAGGAATATTGTTGTCGTCTTTTGTCACTGATCATCATCCCCGGACAAAAAAAACGCCGAGTTATTTTCTGAGCGCATTTGATCATCTTGTTTTTGTTCTGTCATCACATCCCGAGGATGGTTTTAACAAGCTATGAAATCGTTTTTTAAAACTTGTATTCGCATAACATAACAATAAAACATCTAAATAAAATTAATATTATTGTCATCATCATCATCATCATCACCGTCATCAACAATCCCATGCATGCGTAATCCCCATTCCAGTTGGGAATATCCTATTCTCTGGATCTGTGCAATTCCCACTCGCCTCTTGTTTCTTTCAGAAACTCTAGATTGTGTAGGTAGGTAGTAGGTAGGTGGATAGGTAGACGTACAATTTTTATATACCTACCTACCTGACCAAGTATGAGGGAATAGCTATATTTATATACGATTTATAATCATTTTTATTAAAAGCCAAGATTAATTGTGTTCGAGCGATGATGATATCATTATCTTCATAGTCATCAACATCATCATTCCCCATTCCGTTGTCATTAAACTTGGTGAACAATTGTTCATGTCGAATGTGCTTGTTTATGTGTCGTCGTCGCGTATATTTATATTATTATTGTTCCTTTGCGTGCCTTTGTTTCGTCCGGTTTATTTATCAGGGCTTGTCTCCTCACAGAAAGGAAAAAAGAAAAACCTGGTCTGTTGGTCCGAAGTGAAGGAAATGTAACATTCACTTTTTTATTATTTTTATTACTGCCACCACACAGCACTAAACCACCATCAACACAACACGGGACTATTATATTCCATATTATATATCTTATCCATTTCTCCCATCTTTCCTTTTCCCTGACAATAATCATAATTGCTAGTTCGAGAGGTAAGCATTCTGAGCTTTACAGCACCCAAAAAGTTTTGTGTGTGTGTGTGTAAGCTCTTTTAAACAATTGGAGTTAATGCTCTGTTTGTTTTGTTTTGTCCCATCCAATAATAATAAAAATATAATAATAAGTAGTAATGGATAGTTATTATTATTAAATTTCGTGCTGTTGTTGCTATATAAGCTTCTAAAGAGAACTTTTTAGTTCTTTCCGTGATTCCGTGAAGCAACCACGGGTAACCACGGGAAGAAGACAAACAAGAACGGTTTGCTTCTTTGGCGTAGAGATAGAGAGTGAGGGAGAGAGCTCATTTTAAAATAAATTTTTGGGATATTTTGTGTAGGAAACGTTTGTTTAAATGGAGATACATCGTGATCATCATCAAGATCATGATGAATGTGACAATGAGCTGAGGGTTGAGTTAGTTGGGAAAAAATGTCCTTTTCTCATGCCGTCGTCGGTTGTCGTCTAGTAAATTCCCTCTCTTTCTCCAATACCTCTATATCCTTACGTATCTCCCAAGTATAGGTCTATATAAGATGCACACAGCCAGCAGTCATCATCCTCAGAATAGTTAAGATCATCAGCAGAGAAAAAATGACAGTAAGGAAAAAAATTGTCGTTTTTTTCCTTTCCAGCAATGGCAGAACCTACTCAGAGAGTCTCAGAGTACACATGTTGAACTAATGTAGCATACCGAGATCCAGAGAGAAAGATTCGTAAAGCTTTACTTCTCACCAAACTTGTAAGCAACTTCATTTTTTCAGGTTTAGGGTATCAGCAACAACAACAGCAGCAGCACACTATCTCTATTTCAGATCTAACTTGAGGATAAGAAAGAAAAAAACAGCAGAAAATGGATCACCAAAAGAATAATGTCTTGAAGAAACAACAGCGACAGTAGGGTAAAAGGTTAAGCAAGACCCGTCCGTAAAAATGTACCTCACATTCTTGAAGGCATTTAATAATAATATCTAGAAAGATAGCAATAATAGCTGATGTTTTTGTGATCTCGGTCAGTTTTTCATAAACGAATGCATACCTGGAGTTCCTTTTTTATAAAAAAAAAGTGTCCAGTATGGTGGCCTGGCTGTCGTCTTATTAGGTCGTGTGGAAGCGCTCTTCTGGTGTCTGGCTTTCAAACGTCCAGAAAAGGAGGAACGAACGACGAGGGAAAAAATGAAAAATATTGTCAAGACTACTCGCAAAGGATGCCGATGGACATGACAAAAATAATTGTGGGGCCTCGCCAGAGAGAAATAAATATTTCAACAAGCAGGGAAAAACAATGAGTGGTCTTCCTATATTACCCAAAGGCCAATTATCTAGTAATCTGGTGGTGACGGTGGTTCTTGCTGTACAACTTGCTTTGTGTGTAGTAGTAGCGGAATAGGTAGTAGAGCGGAGTTGAGAGAGTAAAAACTTTAACAAACTGACGGAAACTAGCTGAAAACGCAATACTGGTTGGAGCAGCGCATAAGTAAACCAGGTAATCTATTATATGATAAGTACTCACAGAGAGCGGGCACGAAGCGGCGGCGGCCGGCAGAGGAATTGCTTTGCCGTGTGGTGACGAAAATTAGGATACTACTTCGGAATGCATAACTAGGCTCAACAGGTTTAAAGGCAGGCGTTTTCACTCCATTTCATTATGAAAATTTCGATGATGATAATAATAATCGCCGTCATGATTCAAACAAGTCAGGAGATGATGATGTATTTTCTTTTCTTGGTAAAATAAAACCTTACCTTTTCTCAAACCAGGAGATAATAGTCTTAAAGCCAGGTTTGACCGGGTGTCAATACATCGTTTGGCGCTCCAAGGGAAGATAAAATAACCACATGCAAACATAGGTATACATACATATACACTTGTGTACAACTTTGTTTCCTAACATTATTTACGACTGTTTTTTAAAACGATGATCGAGATTCATTGTACAAGGACGACAATGACCGTAGTAGTTGTAGTGTTGGGTGATGGTAACAATGTACTGCGGTTATAGATTTTTGGCGATGAAAATGATGACAAGTTTTGTTTAAAAAAACAACATCGACAAGAACGTGAGTGCATTTTGAATGTCGTATAAGTTTCACGCTGGCAGGTACTTGTGTATGATCTAGGAGGTTACCATGTTACTCTTTCGGTGATAATGATAAGAATCACCATCACCACCACAACTCCACATTAACAATCATCGCTGGAAAAATATACATCAACCAACAGTCGTTTGTTTCTAAGCAGGACAGGAAACTGGACAAGAAAGAAAAAAGGGAACGACTTGTTAGAAAATCGTTGAAGCATTTCCTCCACCGAGCAACATACAAGTGACGACAGGTCAGCCCAGAGAGGGAAACTAGACAAGTTGACAAAACACTGACAAAGTGGCTTTTGCTCCCCCGAAAAAAACTCGTTCATCCTCATGCAAAACACTATTATCAGCACCAGCACCACACAAGAAAGAGAAACGACAAAAAATGATTTAATTTGAATACAATTTTTTTGTGGAGGATGAGCTTTATTATACGAAGCATGTGTCACCACATCGTCATCGTCATAATAAGTATTACTCGTCGTCGTAGTTTTTGTCTCTGTCTCTCTCTCTCTTTTGGTTAGTTAAGACGAAGAAATTTCATGAAGCAAAAAGCCAAGTTTTCGTGAGCCAAAAACCAAACAAATCAACAGCGTCTCTGGGGTCGTGGCGATGATGGTGTGTGCATGTGAATTCATCAGTGATACTATCACCGGTTTTTTTTCCACAGGGAAGTCTCAAGTGACTTGCGGTGATGACATCCAGAGGCGCATGATGAGGCTGAGAGACAAGTAGAGAGCGACTGCTGCGGTGTTGGACGACATGACAACATTTCATTGAAGTACTTTTCTAGTAAATCTTATTACTGCTAATGTTAGAACAATGCGTATGATGAAATGCCGGTTTTTCCCTGTCGTATCTTTCTTGTGGTTTTGCTTTTATGGGTTTTCAGGGATTCAAACGATTAAAATTTGTCTCCCTCTTCGTTGAATTTAGGAATTGGAACGGTGACAAAAAATGCAAAAAAGTAGAGAAGAATGGTTACACACAATGCATACAAAATTAAGGAAAAGAGAAAAGAAAGAAAAAATTTCGAAAAGAACTGATTACGTAAGTAGGAATAAATACCGTTTTCCCTGTGTAAAAGTTGTCACTGGAGGACTGAAAGTTGGATAGAAGAATGATTATGAGGTATGCTCTCCTCACAAAACAATAGTCAAAGCCTTTATTTAGTTCACTGGCTTGGCTTCTCTCCATCTCTCTCTGATTCCTCTGTGACACTCATAGCCTCCGGACATTTACTTCCAAAATAAGACGATGACGACGAAATGTAAAAAGGAACAAGTTTTTTTCCTTCATCGCTGCTGGTTTCAGTTTGGTTAAGAAGCTTAGTTAACATACTGAAAACGGTTACAAGTGGGCTAACATGACTAATACAAAATGATTATTATTTCAAGAGGTTCCTTTGTACAGGTAGGTATTTTTCGTCCGTTTTTTTTTCACAGGAAATTTAAATGCGAACAACATCCACGTACACAAATGATGACAATTTGATCCTACTGCTGATGCTGCTGCTGCTGATGGATGACAACAAGCAGCCGGTGGGTCTCGATTACGGTTCGCTCTACTGCATTATGGTCCATGGCTAGACACATTTCCATTTTTTGTGCTTATTCCACCTTTTAAATTAGTATGCCAGGTACTCAACTGGAATAAAATGATGGCGTTAGTCCGTTAGACAAGAAAATGGCTCGGTGATATTATGTGTGCGCCCGGGAAAATGAATATGCATATTTATGGTCTTCTTGAATTACACTTTTTATTAATATCTTTTCCTCTTTTGTCGATCCCATTTCCTCGTTCTGGCACATTAACGTCGTCTGTGTAATGTTACTATTAGTTATTGCAATTTTATCTTTACGTCACCCATCACGACCCCACTTTTGATTCCCCACTTTTTCTTTACATTTTTTCGCAATAGGAAGCCAGCATGTCCCGCGTATGAAATCCCAAGTAAAATAAGAGAAATACTTTCCACCTTTTTTCCCTCTACACACACACAGTGCTCACCTCATTAGTAGCAAAAACGATTTCTTCCTTGGGTTTACCACAGACAGGATAAAATGAACGCAAAAACAAAAAAACCAACGACGAAGAAATATACCGATTATCTTGACAAGCTTAAGATGAGCACGACGACGACTCTACAGTCATTGTCAAATAGAAAGCTGTATAGACATTGAAATCAACGCGAAAATCAAAGTATCAACGGGGAAGACAGGCAGGTATGTACCTACGGTCTGAAATGCCTGCACTTACACATTTTTTGAAGTTGTGCTTCTCTTCTGCGTTGCTCACCCTATCATCATTATCTTCTTGAAAAAGGAAAGAATGGTTGTGTGATGCTCAGACACACACACACACATACTTTTTTTGTTCTTCGTCTATTTTTCCTTCTTTAACAAACGTCGGTGATCATTACATTACATTGCAATCATCGTCATCATATTGTCATCATCTCGTCTTGTGCTGCTGCTGCAGCTCTCTCTCTCTCTCTCTGTCTGTTTTCTCTCTAACATCCTGGTATAATGCGTGTTTCTCAACGACTTTACCACTACTATCTATCAACCGTGTTTTATTTGGCTTTTATCATCTACAACTACTCTACCACGAGTATAATCATGTCAACTTCAATAAAATGCGTTTTGCTACCGCTACCATCCTCCTCACCACTACAAAAGCATCCCCCACTTAATAACAGTAAGACCAACCGACTGTGATTCCGAATCATGTGCCAAAAAATTCAAACATTTTTTCTCCCTCATCTCTATTCAAACATCTGGATTCAAGAAACTGCTATAATTTACAAAGTGAAAGAATTTATTTGCTATTTCTTCTCTCTTTTTTTGTATTTCTCGTGGTGGCCTCTCCGAAGAAGAAAAAAAAGTTTCATAGGGAACAGAAACACATTGTCATACTTGTAAAGAGAATAAAATAAGAAAGGAATAAGAAAGACAAAGTGTAGTCTCGTCTAAAAAAATTCTCTCGGAAGGGGTTTCCTTGATTCCCCTTGCAAACGCAGAGAAATATCGCTTATTTGTGGTTGTTTTTGAAGATTCTGACTGCGACAATCCGTTATATTAGCCACATCAAACCATTTTTGTTTTTCCAATAAATATTAAGCTTTCCTGTGTAACGTAAGATGTTTGTGAATGACGCCGCAATTTCAAAAAAAAAGTATCAAGTTTGCCGCTTTTAAATACTCGACTGGTGGAGAGAGAGAGAGAGAGAGAGAAAGAAAGGAAACATTTGTGACCTGTTTGATATTTCCTTTTTGTGATTTGTCTATTTTTTGCGAATTTTTCTTTTTTTATTACTTTTTCTCCTTTATTTATGTATGTATATTTTTTTATCAAAACTTCCGACGTCGATGACGATGATTGTCATCATTCAATGTCACTTCATACTTATCTTTGACAATTTCAATGGAAGACAAAAGTGGATGTAAGAAACGCATCAAGTACTGTGCTGTCTTTATGTCTTTTTCCGTTGAAACTAATTGTAAGGGAGAGAGAGAGAGAGAGAGAGACTATAGATTGATTATTGGCAGGAGTGGGAAGTAAGCAGAATCATTTTTACATCTGTATCCCATAAACATAAATTGGCTGTCATTATCATCACCACCACCACTACTACTAACACCATCACCCTCTGCAATGTCTCCGGCGAATGGTATTCGCGCCAAGCACACCAAAAACACATGGAGGTTGCCTACTATGAATAAAAATGCTGTCGCATACCTTTTTGGATTTTTACAGGAATTATTGCTCATTTCGCTCGTTCCCTAAAGTCGTCAGTAAAGCCTAGCGTTGTTGTCGTTCTTGTCTCACTCGGCGTATGTTTGTGTTGAAAGTTAAAAGAAACGAAGCGAAAGGCATTAACATCATCATCATCACCGGGACAATCAAGCTCACATAAAAACAACAAGAGGCTATTTGATTTGAATAAAATGCGCTTCAGGAAAGTGAATGTGTGTGTGTGTGTGTGTGTGCGTGTAGTTGTAGTTAAGCACAGTAAATTATATGAGAACAAGATGAGCAGCAGCATGATGATGATCATCATGAGAAAATTGGGAGTTAACCAATTCAGCTCATGTTACCAGTGGAGCCATTACTGCAGAACGAGAATAAAATAAAAATCCAAGTTCACTGATACACACATCACATCCCTGATTACTTTAACAGTATCAGAGGATCAGAGAAATAAAGAGCGGGAGAAAAAACAAAACTGGACTAATTCGATGATTGAAAAAAAGTAAGAAAGAACAAGATTCCATTAGAAACCAGAATAAAATTGTTTAGATATATACACATGATGATGATGATGATGATGATGATGACGGTGATGACGACGACGACGACGAGACAATTTTTATGGACGAAGCCAGTCAAGTCAGAGGATTTCGTTTCATCAGCATTCCATCCCGTATTCTTTTGGAAAAAATAGAAGAACTGCTGCAGCACACACACGAAGTCAAAGTCGTTGTCATGTTCCCAATGACATATTACTATTATTATTGTTATTGCTCTCATACAATGAAACCTGGTAAAAAGTATTTTTTTAAACGAATGCCCACATGTTAGATGTTGGACACTAATATAATAATGGCATTGGTACAGGTTGTAAGAAGACCAGGAAACATGCATACCTCATTTTCGTTTGTTTGTGTGTATTTGCATTTAAAACCGACATTTGCATCAATGACGATCCTGATATTGGGGTCTGTGATGTGAGGCATGTAGAGATTTGGGAAGTCATTTTTCCCTTTTGCAATTTTTCAGTTATTGCGGCAGGCAAGCCTATTAGGTACGCCTTCAGCAAAGCATATCATCAATATGAAGCAGTGCAGTGCGTCTGCCGCACCGCGTCTTTCAGCGTTCACTGACCAAAGAATGTGTTTTGCAAAAAATGTGCTGTAAGGAGAACAGGCTCATTGAAAGCGTCACGTACGACATCAGCAAGAATAATATAGGTGCACACTCAAATGCATTCTTGTCCGAGAGCCGACACTCGTGAGCAAACATTTCTTCGCTAAATAGATTGTTGTTGTATAAAACAGATAATGGTAGATGTAGGCAGAAATGGGTACGTACGTATGAGACGATACCTATATACTTGCAGCGCAAATAAGAACGCACACTAAATAATGACTTATTTAAATAAAATGTGTTTATCTTGTTTCTTCTTTACAAATGCAAATGTCATGGCATGGCGAGGAGGAGAGCGAGACGGAGACGAAAGCTAAAGAGGAAAAAAAGTGGACGAACTAACTGCTGCCGCGGCTGCAGATGATCATGATGGATGGATAGTTGATGCGGCAGAAAAGAGGAAGCGGAGGAGGAACATGAGTAAATTTATCATTGTATATTTTGCTGTTCAAAAACGCAAAACGATGAACGGTCGAACGACAACAACGTGATCACGATAATCATCATCGCTCTCATCCTCCTCCTCATCATCATCATCAAAAAACACTTTTCTTAAGCAAATAATTATTTTTCATCCTGATTATTCACCGGCGTCGTAGTGCAAAAAATTGCAAATGCAAGTAGGTACGCACGCATGCGTATCATCATCATGATATCAAACAAAATACTTTTGTTCCTTCGTCGGAACTCCTATACGCAATCAGTCAAAAGGAGGTGACAGATTATCAAACAGAAAATGGCTTCTTTTTAAAAAGGATAAGGACATCATCCCCCTTTCAAACAATATATCCTCATCACATATGCATATATGCACAATGATCATAATCATAATAACCAGCACGACAACAAGCCAAGAAGAGAAGGTGAAACCAGAGAAAACGACGGGGTCGACACACACACAAAGGCGGAGATCGAAAGACGAAAAAGAAGAAAAAAAGTAGAATTAATGTTTGGATAATTAAATAAATGCTGAAACGATTTAAACAGGATGCACACCTCTCATAATGTATTTTAATTGTTCAACTTTTAAAGGGCTTCGCTTCTCTTCTTTCTTTACTAATTACTTTTTTTCCTCTTTTCCCTGCAACAAAAAACGACCACGTTCACATTTTTTGGTTACCACCACCACCATCATCATCATCATCATCACCACCCCGTCATTATCACAGCCCCACCACCACCAGCGCTAACAAAAAAACAAGCGCCAGGTACCTTTGCACTTTGGTGAGGCTTTTAATGGTATGCACGTATAAAAATAATTACCGCTAAATTGCTAATTGCTCACATCGTATAATAAGAGTTGCACTTTGTTTCTGCAGTTTGCTGTTTTTCTCCCTATTTTTCTGGCAGTGAGATGTCTTTTAGTTTATTTTACCTAAACTCGTTGTTATGTTGATTAATAAATTTATTTGGAGAAATTTTCCCTTGCATTTCTCTAGTGACCTATTCTGCAGAAACGATGTATCTCATACTATTATTATTGTTGTGGTAGTTGTTTTACAAATCACAAAAGTCATGTTAAAAAAGAAAGAGAGGCAAGTTTGTTTACTTTTTTGTGAAGAAAACAGAAACACACAGACACAGACACACACACACACGCAAACAAAACGGTTTTTTGTCTGCGAACTTCATTCCTTTTCGATTTGTTTATCTTTTTTCGTAAAGAGGAAGCAGCAAGTGACAACAAAACAATGTCAGCTACAACATAAATTAGCTCTGTTTTTCGTTATAAATTGCACATTTATTTGAGGTTTTTTTGTCTACCAATACATTTATTCGTGATTTTGGCCCTGTCTTTTGAAATTTGATATCCCATATTTCACACCTTGTCTCCTAACCAAAAAAACTTAATTGCAATAAATATTGTTGATCAAAGTGTGATGTGATTACCATGTCCAAGGTCCCTCTCTTCCCTCTTGTTTGAAGTTCTATAATTTATTAAATGGCTAGTAGCCACTCACCTGCACAGCACCAATTTTTCATCAAACACTTTTTTTCCTCAGCTGTAGCCATTTAAAGCGGTGGTTTTTTTATGTTGCATCGGCGATAAAAGTCATTTAGCATTTGTTGTCAATCCTAAAAGTCTTTCAATGAAAAGACGTCGACGATGATGGTGGTAATTTTATAATTTCTGATAACAATCAACATGCTATTTTATTTTTGAAAATGTGACAACGTCAAACCAGAAAATTTCACTTTGGTCGATAAAAACTAGTCGGAGCCGTTTTAATTAGCAGTTTAACATAAATAATGAGCCGCTGGTATGTTGCCGTAAAATAAATTACGCGCAAATTACATACAAAGGAGCTCTTTTTTTATGTGTCACTCATTCATTCCCCGTTTACTACTTCTAATACTGTGCCTACTCAATTAGTGGTTTCTTGGTGGTGGCGCGGCGGTGCGATGCTAGAGATGGTGGATTGGATGTAGACACTACTGAAACGAGAAAGAATTCAATTGAGATGCTTTTGATTGATGTCTCGTACGAAAATCATATCAAAATAATCAAGACACTGTAACTTACTCGAAAAAAAAACGTTTTCACTCGAAAGCCTATGAAACAAATTGCTGTGCGATTTTTTTCTCTAGTTATCGTAAAATACGAAATAAAATTGTGCATTAAAAAACCGGTGATGTTTGTTCGATTGAATAAGTCTGCATACTCTATAACCCGTAAACATACCAGTCAGCAGTTATAACAGCTATATTTTAAGTCACCTGCAGCGCGGCAAGTCAAACTTTTAAAATATATTGTACATCTCTACTCTCCTCATATGAGCATAACGTGCACCTCAAAACTTGTAAAGCGCAAAAATGGCTAGCCATAATAACGTTATGTGATAAAATTTAACGTATTATCATCCTCTCTCGGAAAAAAATATAGTTTAGCACACCTGCATTTGCATAATATTTAAAAATTCAAAGTATATTGGTTTTTTATATATTAATCAGCCCATCGTTCACACTCGTGCATCCTTTTTCTACTCGGTTCCGTTTTCCTTATCGGTTATTCAATGATATATATATATATAAGGTATTGCCATCGCAAATACAATCTACTTTCTGTTGGCAGATTCATTGTTTTCGTTCTCATGATGACTACAAAAAAATATTCACCGTCACTTCATCAAGATTGCAAAATATGACAAAAAATAAGGCTTAGCACAAAAAACGTAATATGCATTTTATTGAATTGATTTACGATGAAAAGTTGAAACGAATATACAATAATAAAAATTGTGTAGAGAAAAGGATGAACGCTGGTGCACACATATAAAATATCTTGTTTTCCTGATAGAGAACAACGGTAACGGTTGAAGACGTCTATAAAAATAATAATACTTAACTGTGTACATCCTTTTTCTCTAAATAGGCTTCCCCATAACAACAACAAACAACGTCGAATATGGGACCGTGAACAATACTGCACTGGCTAGACGCATAAAAATATGATCAAAATTACATTATTTTTTTATGATTTTGTTTAAAAAACGCGCTCTTTAAAAAATTTAAGCACGTTTATTTACACCTTATTTTTTTGAATGTCATGACGAATACTCGTAAAAATAACTGATTTCAAAAGCATTATCATCACCATCACTACCGCTACTAAACCATCAACAACATCGTTTTCACAACCACTTTTCTTTTTTCTTTTCATGAAAAAAAATCGATATTGTCTCCTCCTGCTTGGCATGGTGGCTGTCGTTACTCATTATTATTTAGATGACTTTTGAGAGAAAAAACTCTTTTTGTAAAAAGGAATACATAATTTTATTATTACACACCAGAAAAACTGATTGGGGGAATATAGTCCAAAAGGCTGCATATAACGAAGGATATATAACGAATACCTGCACACTACCGTCGTGGTATACACGACGATGTTGGCGATGGCGATATGATGAAACGACGACATACACAAAGGCAATAATATTTTTGAAGTTAGTTGGTCATGAGTGGATAATGAGGTTGATCTTAAATCACCTTTGATTTGTCATAATTTATCATTGCCATTTATTACTACCACTTCTGCTAACAGTAAGTCTGTGAGTACACACAGTCACTGGTACGCAAACTAGCAAAAAAAGAAGAAAAAAAACTACTACTCCCATTCAAATAACAACCAACACCACCAAACACTCAAGGAGTCAACAGTGTCGAGAGAGAAATGCCGTACCAAGTTGTGTGTCTTGCGTACGTGTGTGTCGAACGGCTTTTTTTACTTCAACGTTCAAAACACAAAAATATTCAGACGAGAGGGAGAGAGAGAGAGAAGAAGGGGAGAGGAGGAAGGCGAAAAATGTAATTAAAGGGAAAAAAGGGAGTAGTTGACTTTCGTGTTGCTGTTATTATTATTCATGTTTTTTACAATTAGCTGATATATTTTATTTATTTTCTGCTGAAAAAATCTCAACGAAAAAAGCCATAAAATAATCAATTTTTGTTTGTATATTTTACTTTACATGCATATGCCGTAATCATCACTTCATCACCCACTCCACATTTTCTGCCATTTGGTCATTATTTCTGTTCGTTATGATTTGTGTTATTGACTATTTTACATTTCCACGTGGTCATCTTGTTCATTTCGTTTTCGTTGTTAGCAAGCGACAAGAAAAAAATGCAACCACCACCAACAACAGCGAAACTAATAAGTATGTCACTTGCATTTTATTGTCAATATTACACACGTTGTCCACATTCACCTTTAATTACCATATTTTGGAAATATCACAGTGACAATGGGTTACTCCATCCTTACATTATTTGCCAGGGAATGACAGAAAAGCGAGAGAGAGAGACAGAGAAAGAGAAACATTTCATACAACAGGCGATTAACAGTGCTTGATCTGCTTCATTATGGTGAAAAATGACACGATACAACACCAACAACATCAACACTTGATTTGACTCCTCCTAAACCAAACCACTTGACGGCATCCTCATCATCATCATCACCATGGCCATCGCCATAAGATTCAAACCAATCAATATCCTACGATATCCAACATAACAGTATAATCGACAATCGTGCAGGAACGCAATCAGCAAGATTTCAAGCAGGATTCCTGTACTATTTGCTACCACAACTTATCACGTCCATATCTTTACCCCGTTGTGTGCAGTGTGATGTTACAGCAGCAGAGGAAAAACTATAACACCGTTAATAAAAAAAAATCTTTGACAAGTCTCTCCACTACTCCTGCTGCTGCTGCTGCTACTGCCGCCGCCAAATAAATAGAAATCGATCAGAATTCAAAAGCGGTGAGAGATGCTGGCACTGCTACTAATCAAGAAGTGGGAGATACCCACTAGTGACAGAGGAGAAAAAATGAGTGTATGATAATCATTAAGAATCACATTATCTTTTGCAATAACGCCGTAAGGGTGACGATTACTTCTTTTTTCCTTTTGATAATGATAATGATGATGGTCATTACATTTTTACGATGAGTGAATTAAATGAAAAAGGGCTTGAACTGCTATTCCTATATGCTGTTGTATAGACGCAGTGTGTCTTTTCTTTTGCCAAAATTTATTATTATTACAGCTAGAAAAATCTCTTATTTGATGGGGATTTGAAATGCGAAAAAACGCATTTATTTATTAGCAGCGCCAGCCGCGCTTCTCGCGCAACAGAAGCGGAATATTGCGAAGAAGACAAAACAGAGCTTGTTTAAAATAAAATGAATGAGGTGATACAAGTTTCGTTTGAGGAGTGTGTGGCTGTGTATGTGTGAGTATGTTTACCAGTAGTGGCAGCACAACTTTGTTTCAATTACAGTTACAACCGACACGATGACGAGTTGCTGCCTAAAAGATATATACATGACTGACTGGCTGGCTGCTTACCTGACACACACACACGTCACCAGCATCATCGTCGTCGTCGTATCGTCGTCGACTATTCAAGTGTATGTAATAATAAGCCATTATATTAGGGGGGAAATAGTGAAAAAAATGTTAAATGAATGACAACACCGTAAATCCCATCCTCTTCATCAAAGTCATCATATCGTAGTCACCGCGTCGTCCTCATCATTTTCGCTGCAGAAGCAGTAAAGTGGAATTAAATATGAATGCTTTCCCTTTTCCCAAGCTATATAACATGACATTATTTTTTTACACAATGCAATTTTCCATCCTTATTTTATTTTAATTTTTCAATTAGCATACCACACCACAAACTGCATGTACCACTAAACTAGCAACTCATTCATGGGACTAAAAAAATCTCATCTTGATTTTTTTTTCTCTCTCTCCCTCTCTTTACGTTCACACACAGAGAGAGATACACACTTTTTGGTCTGGCTAGCTTTATCATCGTCAATTCTTATCATTACTCTGACGATGCTGTTGATGATGACACTCAGTTAACACTATTTTGTGGATGATATAAAAGGGTGAAAGGGGAAGAACATAGAAACGAAAGAGAAGATGACAGACGTGACGTGATAAACTACAGACATAACTGGCAAATGGCAATAAAAACGCTCTTCCTCTACTTTGTATATTCAGCGTCAACTCGCCATTCTTCAATAGTAGAAGCCATTCCCTTTTCATTTGGAAACTCTCTTCGCTCTCGTCTACCGATGCGATGCCATTTAGCTACCGTACGATGCAAGAGGAATTATTAATCTGACGGAAGATGAAGATGAGCATATTTGTGTGTGTGAGTTTGGCCAAGAAGAGAGCGACTCTCTGCTGACTACTTGAAGAGAGTACGCACCTACCCACCAGAATGACATGTAGCACGAATGAATTCTCAACGTCGCTACGTACTCACAATTAGTCATTTAATTTCCCATCCCATCTCTCCTTTTCGCCAGCTGAACCTTTTCAATTTCCGACCGTTTACCAAGGAACAGGAGGATCGAGCTGACTGGGATGCTGAAAATTGGCTAATTATTTATTGGTTATGAGCCCCGTCATTCCCTTCATCGTATCATTTGAGGATGATGGCAAATATTTCACTACCCATGAATAGCCAACTTATGCAAAAATGAAAACGTTATCGACAAAAATGGCCTTCTCATCATGATCCGCGTCATCTTCTTTTTCAAACGGAGAATGACGGGTAGCCTAAAGCTTTGAAACAAAGAAGGCCCTTTCTTCGTATTCAGCTACGAGAGGTACAATACGATGACGACGACGACGAATGACGCTTCTGTTGCTGATGATGATGGTGACGAGCTGAAAACAATTAAGTCTCTTATTCATTTCCCTTTTATGTCGGTCTTATAAAATAATAGTAATACTCGTACGTACATTATAAATAAAGAGGGGAAATGTTCAACCGTCAAGTATTTGAACAGCACACTGCACACATTACACACACACACAGACACACATCATATCTAGGAAACAGGTATAAGTGGACAATGTGTACTTGAGTTGGGATTATGCTTGGGGGGAGAGAGAGAACATAAAGTCAACTTAATGACTATTTTTTGTGCTTCTTTTGCAAGCTTAGCTAACATAACCCGCTTCTCCCATTTTTTTTTATAAATTTAAGCTCTTCGAACAAATCAGGCAGAAAACGTATTTAAAATCATCAAGGAAGCACGAGATGGGGACGATGATGATGATGATGATGATGGCCAAAGAAGATGATTCACGCTTGATAATGATAATACATACATGCATGCCCACACTGCGGTGGCGATGGTGAGAAAGTCAACAATTAACAATGGTGTTGCGTAATCACTACTGGGAAGACGGCTGATGCTGCTGCTGCTGTATGCAGATTGAATTGTGAGTGTGTACACTATCGTTCTTTACTACTGCTGCTGCTGATGTTGCGGCGAGTGCAATGTAACCAACCGATTACGTATTATACCCTTATGACGACGATCATCATTATCGTCAACACCACCACCACCGCACCAACAATATTACCACCACTGCCACCACTGACAATGAGTACAGCGAAAAAGGAGATGGAAGGATTGACCACCAACCGCTTATATTCTAGTGTCATCTTTTAGTAATTAAATTGATTTATTGTTGGTACAATGATGCTTTACCTGTCTCTTGCCATCACCATTATTATCATTATCTTCGTCATCAGAAACAGCAGCAGCAGCAGCAGCAATAACAACAACAACAAAGCCACTGCAATAACAGCCCCAACAACAAATACCATCTCCAGAGAAGAATGCAGCAAGATTTTTCTGCTCAAGTCCACAAAGCAGCTTAAAGGCTTATCTGAGTCTTGTAATAACGAAAGGTAGAGGTTTCTTAAGAAACAAATAAAAAGTTTATTTTTTTTTGTTTCTCAATAAACTAGCCATGTGTATGTTCGCATATTTGAGGTTTTTATGGAAGGTCAAAAAAAAAATTCGCTACTTCCTCAATATTAAAAGACGTCGAGGTGAGGACAAATTACCGCCAGAATGAAAGGATAATGACGACTAATTACACATACACACACATACAGAGACGTTCTTATTTCTTTCTGATGAGTAATAATAACCGGATTTTTAAGCAGGTCACAATGCCCCTGGATTGCTATCGCTTTACATCATCATCACAGTCAACAGCTTTAGCGTTTTCCATTGAAATGAAATCGTCGCATCAGCACTGCAGCACTGCATAGACATGACACATTTTAGGAGGGATTTGCCGTCGAAGGATTTCACCAATTTACGAGGAAAAAATACGACACATAAAGAAATAGTAAATCCTCATAACAGCAACAGTCAGAAGAACGATGATTCTATTGCATGTTCAGGGAGACTCAAGGGAGTACTAATGAGCCTTAATACAATTAACAGAGTTAGTAAACCGAGAGCGAACAAGGAAAAGCGAGCAAGTCAAGATTAATCATAACCAGCGAAACGGGGAGAGAGAGAGAGTGAAACCGTTCATGTTCATGGAGCAACTCAACTCTCCAGGTAAGGTGAAAAAACAGTGCCGGGTTGCTGCATTACACTACAAAGTCAACTCCTGGTCTTGATGAGAAGGAATGACTGGGTGAGCATACAAACTAATTAACAACAGCAGTCGAAAGAGAGAAACAAGTTGTATTCTTGACGCAGCCAAGCGATAAAGCCTTATTGAATTGGAATAGGAGAGAGAGGGGGAGAGAGAGAGGAGAGAGAATAAGATATGATAATGATAATGAAAAGCAATCATAATAGTACATCATAAACACAATAAATATTACGAAAAAATCAACAAGAGTATTTTTACAGATATACACTCTGCCTGTTTTTTTCATCTTGGTATATATTTCGTTCCGTTGCCAACTATCCAGAATCTGGCATGTATAAAGGAGTAAACCGACGACGACGACGATAAATGCGAAGAAGGCGCAGTTGTGTGCGGAGATGATGATGATTCTGCTGGTGGAGAAGTTTGTTGTGTGTGTGTAAAGAGGCGAAGGACAGGATAAAATGATGATGACGATGCATGTACTTATTAAATACTTGTGTAGTCGGGGAACGTGTAGTCATGTAGAAGACGATATGTGTGTACGTGTTATGTTCTACATATTTTTGTATTTATTGAGCTTCACTAGATTTTATCCTGACGGGCGGACTGACGTTTGCTGCTGGTTTGCGTTTTGGCTTGTGCTGTTTTCATGGAATAATAAGAGGACGACCGTAATGCAATGGCGAAAACGTAACCCTTTTTCCTCTTGGAAAAGGAAGAGGTATCAAGTGAACTTGCTGTACACACGGCGATGATGATGAGGATGATGATGATGGTTTGTGCGAGGGAATAATGAACCTGCCATATTTTTTATTTCATCCATCTGCTGCAGATATTCTCGAGATATGCATTATATTGTTGTTACTGCCATTCCATCCTCGTTTTCTTCCTTGGTGGTGGTTGCCTTGCCATGGGACCAACAACAAGGGACATGACGAAAAAAACGCTGGTGTGGTTCTGGTGGGTATACGCGGATGGCGACGATGACGATCATGATAATGACAGTCTGCTTGGCAAACGAATGCAAAAAGATAGGAGACGAAGACGGGAAATGTAATTTAATTAATTACCTAATTAATTAGGATGAGCTTGCTTTTGCTTTTCCCCGGTAAATACATAATGCAATTCATGAGGGCAAGCTACGGTGCTTTTCCTATTTACTTGTACTTCTCCATCCACAGACATTAACAAGAGGGTAAGCACTTCTAATGTGATTACCTTACTTTCTTCCTTGTTCTTCCCTATCTTAACGGCAATGATGATGAGTCCGACTACTTGCAGAGAGAGAGAGGGTAAAATGAAGACGTGAATTGTCCTAACTGAATTTTCAAAACTCTTGACGATACAACCAAATTGAAAACAAGTACCGAGAGACGGAGAATGGAATGGTCGTGTGAGAGACGAGAGAATGATATTGCGCGCTAATAGAATTGTTTCATTTTTCTCATTACGTCATTATCAACTTAAACTTCACCATCAGGATAGGATCCTCTTCATCATCATTACCTTCGGCATCAGCAGCAACAGTCGTAGCAGCAGCATGAGTACTTATAAAATTACAGTCAATGATCTAACAACTTTTTCCTGTGTAACTCTTTTCCTTGTCTTGTGCGAAGAAAGGAAGAGTGTGCAATACTTGACGACTGAGAGAATGCAATAAAAAATATGGGTAGTACACAGCACAGCTCATACTCTCCTATATGTACTCCCAGTTCTGTCTTCGTCGCCGCTCTTTCTCTTTTTATCCATCTTCATGTTCACTCAACCATTCGTTTATTCATTCATTTTATATCTTGACGATGATTATTTGTATTTTTACAAGAGAGGGGAAGGAAGGAGTTGCGACAAGAAGAAAAAAAAGAAAGAAAAAAGTATATGAGGAAAACTGCACTTAGGTATTTAAAAACTACCTGACTCACTCCTCTCATCAACATCATTATCCACAGCAGCGCCATGACCACAAAAAATGGCGAGGTTTGTTTTCTTCCTGTTCCATTCTCATTATGTATTACCCTCTCGAAACTCTTTAAAGACTTTACCACCTGCAGATGCAGATCATCGTTCTCTTTGGTAGGATTTTCCAAGAATTTTTCTCTCACCTTTTAAAACTTTTTTTCTCGGCTGGTCTTTTAGACTTTAATTAATAAAAATAGGAATAATTGATTAAATTGAAAATAAATTTAATTGCTGAATCATTTGGGGCTTACAACATCATTCTCAAAAATCATCACCAACAACAGCCACCATATTACCACTTGGGTAGAAGAACCAACCAGAGGATTTGTGTGTTTTATAATAACTCCAACTCAACAAGAAGAAGCCAGCAATCGTCATACATTGCTGCTTCCAAAGGTAGTGAGATAAGAAAAATAAAACAAGAGGAGTCATTCATTAAAATCCCGTGGTAATAATAATAATAATATTGTGACTGTGGGGCCACTGTGTAAACTCTGCATGTGTGTCGTTACGTTATGTTAGCATACCTAACAACAAACCATGATCATCATCATTGTCCTCCCTCTTTAACACCAAAAGTCAACATTTTATGATGCTGACTCTGAGACTGTATGTAACTACATTACTGCTGCTGTGGAATTAGTTATGACGATATTTTTTGAGCAGAGAGCTGTTACCAAAGTCAACAGTCAACCCAGCCGAGTGGTAAAAGAGATTCCACATTTAACTTCAGCTAATCAGCAGCTAGTATCGCTCGAAGCAACACCAGTGAAAAACGTTAAAAAATTCCTGCCGTGCTTTGTAATCCCCCAACGAGGGCAGTCAGTAGTAGTAGTAGTAGTTGAGTAAATACGAGAGAGCCACAAAAATGTGTGTTAAAAATAACAACACTCACTGTTTACCGAAAGAGAAAAACAAATAGCGCATGCACAATATACAATGTGTATGCTGGGTCGAAGAAAACACCGTTTCCTTTCAACACGTTGGCCTGGTCACTCATATTTGAGGAGTATTTCTTTAACGAGTTGGATATTTTTTATTTAATAGTAATAAAAACACTGAATTCCATCAGTTATTTGACATAATGTCAAACACGTCGACGTCGAACACTTTAATACCGTATAACGTTTTCCTTCAATATTTAAGTACAACATGTCTTGGTCAAACGTTTTGTTGGACTGTACAATAACTGTATTTGTATTACACTGTCACAAGACAAGGGATTATTTTGCTGCGAGTAAAAAAATGCAAGATAAAGAAAAAAAGCAGAAAAGAGAGGAAGAAACAAAAAAAAAGTTTATCTTTGAACTTACATGGGATTTGAAGTGTTCCAATGAACATTGTAGACTTTACTGGAACAGCACACGGAACACATGAGAATAAGCGTCTGAGCTAAAATCACAGAGGCGAGATTGAATCCATGCACGGATTTGGACGAGTTTGCGCACGAGTTGAATTTTGAGTACACCATGGCGTCGCTTGTGTAATTACCAGGGCGACTATCAACAATTTTGACACTATCGCTATTAATACTAGGGTGAAGATGATAATTTTCCCGGCGCCTTCCCTCCACATCGGCAGCAGCCCAGGGGGAAGATTCTGGGACTACAGAGGGGGAAGAAACTGGTAAAAATGTGGACACTGATGCTGAGCTGGATTTAATGTCACTCTCCCCGGAAAATACTTCACTGTCACCTGACATATCTCTTCCGCCCCCGCCTCCCCCGCGGTTGGAAATCTGGGAATCCATTATAGGAGCAGCAACAGCAGCAGTTTGTCGCCTACTGCTGGCTGTGATTGTTCTTCGACGCCACTGACCAAACATTTCTGACATCATTTCACTTATTTCGCTGACCAAGAGCATTTTGAAAGATGTGGACGAGGAGTAATTGACAAGGACGAGGTTCAAGGCGTATACACTTTTTTCTCTTTTCAAAATACGCAAAATAAAATGTGCACGCGTCAGTGAATTTACCACTCACTTTCAGTCATATAGTATCAGTTCATCGTGATCTTCGTTTTCATTTCAAATTTCCCAAAGAATGGCTTCACCAGCAGCAGGCGAAATAATACAATGGTAAAAAAATAATGGCTGCATGTATCAACAACTGTGCGTGGAGTTGACACCCTGTCTGACACTTGACATAATCTCAACTTGTCATCTTTTCTCGCTAATAATTCTCAACAAGCAGCAACTTTGTAACAAAAAAATCAACTTTTTATTTCTCTCACTTTGGAAAATATGATTATTATTGTTTGACATAACCTGTCATCATCCATTTTTTCCTATTCTTTCTTTCTTTTATATTTTTGCATAGAAAAGAAACGAAGCTAAAAAAATATCACACTAAGGTAATCATTAACATTTCAATATATCTGGAGAAAAAAATACGAAAGCCGTAACCTCTATCCTTTCATCTTTTCACATTTCTTGTTATATCACTCGTTTGTATCTCTCCTTTTCCCTTGCTTGTTGGGTAAGTTCCAACTACAAAAAAAATCTTCAAGCTGTTTCAACGTAAGTGTACACAAAAACAAGCAATGTACTTAAGTGGAACGAAAAAAAATGTTATGACAAAGTGGTAAATTGTTGGGTGTATGTACGTTTCGCAATAATACGACTACTAATCCCAGGAACAAAAATCAACTCACACACCGCACACAACCCTCTACGTTTTTACGCACATCGTCGTTTTCCTCACTCACTCAAGAAAATCATAACAACATAAAACGATAACAAATGCAGCAACTTTTTTTCTCGTGTCTCCCCTACAACTGTACTACTATTCTTACTGGCGCTGTGAGCTACGACGCTGGCTGGACATGTCACTTGTCGCTTCTGCTGTGCCGTTGCACTGGTTCAGGGAAACAAATACAAGATGTACTGCAAATTTTTCTGGCTTGCTCTCTCACTCTTTTTGTACGTCGTTTTGTTTACATTTTTCTCTTTGTGTTACTGGCATCTGCAAACTGCAATCATCTCAAGCCAGGATTCTCCATTCCATTTCAGTATCCCGTTTTTGCGTTGCTTTTTCCCTCTTTCTCTTTATAAAGTATTCATTGAACAGTTCAAGTTTCACGGAATTGAAGGCTTATAGTGTTTTTCTCTCTCCTTTTGTCCAGTTTTCAATCCCGAGGTCTATAATGCCACTTAAATATCGCGTGAAAACAACACACTATATACTTTCACGATTTCTCCGGTTACAATCTGAGGATTAGTAGGGCGACAAATGTACTGACCATTCAACTCCATTTCAATTTTCATGAAATGACCCCACCATCACCACAACGTGACAAGCACCAACCATGACAACAGCAGCGAGGAAGCTGATATCACCTTTTGGTGTGTGTAGAGATACAACTCTGGCTGTATAATTGTATTAATTATTGTAGTTTATTGTCCAGGTAATTTGATATGTTTTTCGGCCAGAAGAGATTTTCTAGCAGGCAGGGAAAGGTAAACAGTCACCAGGTCAGGATAATAAGTGATGAAACTGAAGATGCTGTGAAGGATTACAATGATCTTCCTCCACAGAAAAACAAATTTACGACGAATGATTATATGTTTTAAAAAACGGTGTGGTAGTGGTAGGTAGGAGCAGCAGCCGCACTCATGGGTAACAAGATGAAGAAAAAGTTATGCTGGTCACATAAAAAATGTTTTTTCATGCTCATCTTGTCGTAATATATCCTACACTTTATTGTTATGCTTGGTAATATCAAAAACTACAAGCACAATCATCATCATAACAAGTAGTAAGCAAATATTGTATCGTCATCCTCGTCAAGTATTCCATTTATTCATCCGTCCATCGAGGAGGAGAAAAAAGCAAGAACAGAGAGAAGAAATGACAATAAAATAGTAGAGATAAATATCTTGTTCTATATCTACTTTTGTGGATAAAAATTTTTTGACATAAAGTCATAAAAATAGCAAGTTGACTTGTTCTTTTTTGTCTTCTGACAGAAAATGATCTTGTCACCAAAAACTCTCCTCCACGAAATGAATCCACACTGCTCTACACACACATACTTCGGTAGTGGTGGTGTACTTTATTATTTTTTCTGTCTTGCTGGACACACGGTGAAAATGAGCACAAAAACGGACACACTAGCAACTAGTAGAAGAAACCACTAACAAACCTGGTCTCCGCCAGATTGTTCGATTGCAAGAAAAATTTTCTATGCACGTCGTCTCTCTCTCTCTACTTGGTATATTTATTAGTGCCGGTTATTTCATGCCAGGGCATATTACTATTTTCATCATCAAACCCCAGTCAAAGTAAGAGAGAAGTATTACGAGACGTCTTTTTTATCCTCTTTTAGTAGCAACGGTGAACTGACTTATTCTCGTCAGGAGAAAAAAATCCAACCGAACCCAGAAAAATGTTTTCATTCAGTTCTCGAGTATCCACAATCAGGCAAAGAAATACAATAAAATTCCCTCAAGAAAAATGAATCTCATTCTCCTCGATACGTTTTAATGTAGTGTGCCGTCAGCATTGAAGTCAGCATCACCATCACCGACCACCGTTTCAGGCTTTTTGTCGCCAGTCACTGGTTTACAAGTTTACAAAATAACACTGTTACTCTTCGTTTCCTTTTTGCGTTTGCTCACTTTTTTTCTCGCTCGCCACTTTACAAACACATGCTAAGCTGGTTGTATGTATGTCTTCTTCTCAGAACTGGTAGAAGCAACAGGAGGAGAATATATCTATCTTCTTTACACATTTACCATTACACAACAACTAAAGTGGTATTCACGGAGTGAAACAGTCAACGACGCCAAGGAAAAAATGGCAGGGTAATAATAACTTTGTATGTATGTCTTCTTCTCAGAACTGGTAGAAGCAACAGGAGGAGAATATATCTATCTTCTTTACACATTTACCATTACACAACAACTAAAGTGGTATTCACGGAGAGAAACAGTCAACGACGCCAAGGAAAAAATGGCAGGGTAATAATAACAATAATTCGTTATGTAGTGTGCTGAGTGAAGCAAACAGCATAAAAATTTGGTATGAAGTTCACATGAGGAAAACAAGGCATTTCCTTTTTTCCTTGACCAAGACGAAAGACACAAACACGACTACTTTGCGACTTCGCGGGGGTTTAATGTCGTCTTGAGGACGCTCCAGTCAGAAATGTAAAATTTCAAGATGATCGATTTAACACATTCAGTTCTACGGGGAAGGAACCAAAGCTCCAATAAGGAGCGGTATAATCCTCAGGTGAGAAAATGAAATGTCTCCAACAAACCAATCTGTTTTTAATTCTCCGGTCTTCCTGACCTTAAACTTTAAATGGAATGATATAGAGGCTCTGTGTAAACTCACACGTTCACACTAATTGTATTCACACGGATTAGCATAAAGGCTCTCTCCGGCAAAATGTTTCCAAAAAAAATCCCTGGAAAGGAAATTTTGTCGCCGAGATGTGCTAATCCCGGCACTCCTTTACCGTCCGGCTTTTGCCATTTGTAGGGGTCCTTACGAATGACCACAAAAATCCCTTTTGGTATATCTATAGCACTCACACATTTAAAGAGAACTCGACAACAAGGCTACTACTTTGTTTATCTGAAAGCAACTGAAACGTCAACAGTAACAACAACTGTGAACAACGACACCTCGAATGCATGGACACAGAGTGTACGCACATGTGTGTATCCCTGTGAGAGCCTGTAGAACAACTAAATAAACTCGACAAAGTTTAGAGTAAATTTTTTTCATGAGGGATTCAAGAATGGATCTATCTTGTGTGCTCCATGCATTATTGTACGTAGCGCTGTGCAAGAGTATGTATGTACCTACATTCACCACGAGGGTACAATACACTGTACACAGGATTTTACAAAAGGTAAGTTAGGAAAAAGGCTGGCAGATCAAGTATGAAGTGAAGGCAGATAGCTTAAAAAACGCAAAAGGCATCCACAAGAAAAAAACATTCAACAGGCCTGCCTGCTGCCTACAGGCATCTTGCTCTTTTTCATTTTGACGCTACTACTGCTGCAGCAGAGCTGTAAGTTGTTGCTTCTGCCGTTTCAGCTTTATTTCTCAATACAGAGCAATTCAATGTTTAAAATGTAAGTAAACTTGAGCGTGTTAGTTTGTGAACTTATGCATCCTGTACATGTTGATAGTACATGTGTTTTCATTTCTTGCAAGCATGTGTACTTATGTATATAATATTATGCGTGTAGTTGTGTCTTGTTCATTTTGTAGTCGGTTCCCAGCAGCAGCAGCAGCAGCAGCAACAACAGCAACAGCTTTTTATTGAGTCTCACACAATAAGAGTCAGTCACCGTGCATTGCATCAATTTACTGGGGGTTTTGCTCTATAGAGTTGGCTCGGTGGATGTTCCTGTCTTGAGCTGCATAAAATGGACCAAATCACAAGTAAACTTTACAACGTCTTCGACGCAACGTCATCTTGTTCCCTTGTTGTTCAGTACACACATCAATGCCAGAAACAACATGTTTAAAGTTTTGTGTGTAATGAAATGAGAGAGAGAGAGAGAGAAAATTCCTTTATAGTGATGGATACGGATGGACGAAGGATCAGAATGGAGAAAAAATGTTTCAAACGTTATCCATGGCCTGTTCAATGTACTCGAGCACTCTGTACATACTGCATACCATGCAAACACACACGCACATATAAATAAGTGCATACAAACATTTACAGATAAGCAGGAGTAGAAGTAGATTAATTTGTAAATGCATACATTTTATATGATAAATGTATGCATGTAAAATAATGCTTTTGTGCCCTGTACATCTTTTCACGGACATGGACAGCGAGATGAGGATGATGACGATGATCATGATCATCATCGTCCTCGTTCTTAGAGGATGACTGACAATTATGTTTGGAACGGTGTAAGAACGCCATGGAGCAGCTGAAAAGGAGTTTCTATAAATGCCAGCAAAGTGTTCCCTTTGCGGTGGTAGTAAAGACGCTGAAGCAGCGGCAGCATGCTCCTTACTTTTTTTCCTTTTAGGTTCTTTCACAAAAGCCAAATCTAATCCGAGAAGAAAAGGAATGAAGTCGAAGAAGGGCTTTTGTTGCATTTATTTCTCCCGTAATAATGTAGCAACAATCATAATAACACTCCTCTCTTTACGCTATATGTGTTTATGAGTAGCTCTAATGCACAGTGTGTTGTGTACTACTGCTGCTGCTGCTGAAGCTTGTCTCCTTTGAGCACTGCTGTGTGGTGAGGAGCATTACAAGTTTTTCGTTATTATCATCACCGTCGTCGTCGTC
>JAHZNE010004366.1:0-12301 GCA_027744055.1 Callyntrura sp. NNG-2020 | reverse complement strand
CGATCGTGGTGTTAATAAGGGGAACAGGGGAAGTGAACAAGACAAGAACCCCAGAAAATGACATTCTCGTCGAAATACGCGTGAGGGAGCTCAGGCTGAAATCCAATAAATCTGTGGCAGTACCAGGAACTGGGAACGGGCAAGGAACAACGAGAGTTGCTATTAAAGCAAACTGGTGCAATCCGGGGAAAGTTTTATGGGATTTCTCCTGGACGATGGAATATGCCTTTAACGGGACTGGCTATAAAAGCATTAATTTTGTATTTTTTATTTTATAAATATTGGGGCGACAAATATTTTACACAATTATTTGCATTGGGATATGTGAAGTTTTTAAATTTTACTTATATACGGCAAAAAGGTTTGCTGGATGGTTTAGAAAAATCTTTGTGTGGAATGCAGGGTTGGCGGAACAGGGCGAAAGGGGGGGGGGCGAAAATTCAGAAAATTTCCCTCGTCTCGTCGGCCTTTAGTTGGAAATCATATTTTTAAGAAATGCCCTTATAGGTGAGATTTATAATTATATTGAAGCATATTGTCGGTGTCTCCATATTAAGAGCTTTGTTAAATCAATAAGACAGTTGACTAGTAGAACTCCTTACTCAACCCATACCATCTATAGTGGAACACCAGTATTGTCGGATGTGCTCAAAAAAGGTTGAAATGTGTGTAGGTGTGCGTGATGACACGTTCTTAGAATTTCGTGTTAAGCCATTCCATTTCAGGGATTTGTTGACAGTTCATTCCTCGTAACATGGCGTGCGGACATTATTTGGAACATGTTGGGAATTTCCGGAAACTGAAAATGTCATTGACACAGCATTTTGCCCCATTTGGACAAATATATACAGTAATGTATGAAATAATGAATGAATGTTGCTGCGAATACAAACTGCTTTCAACCTCTTAAAAGTTTAAGGGAATTTTTGTGATACGGAGAAACTGTTTTTTTTTGGCAATTTCAATATGACTGGTTATGAACAGTTTATTTTAAAATCATTTATTCTGCAAAACTGCTATGCGCAAATATGGTTTTTGTTTAGGGAGTATCATTCCTTCAAGTGTCTTACATGCTATATCATTTTGCACTTTGATCACATCATAAATTATCATTTTAGGAAAACGTACAGATCCAGGAAAAATGTTATTTTTTTCTATAAATTATTTGTCACATTTCCAGTGTAAATATTGCCACTATAAAATCGTAGTAAGATATTTGGAGTAAGAGTCTCCTCATATGCAAAACAAATTTAAAATAGTCTTGGCGCACTTTTCTAAAACTTGGAACACAACGTGCTACTTCCACAGAGGATATTATGTATTCAGACAAATCTCGTGCCTAAACTACAACTGCATGAGGTAACTCACGAGTGGGCCTAAATTAATTTTAAAATACACCGATCTCTCTATCTTTGATCATTTGACCTTTTTTGATGAATCAGTTCATTCTCGCCTAAAACTTACGCGATTACGCAAAATTGAACGAAACATCAGGTGAAAGATTTGTTCTTCCACTGCATACACACCAAGGTAGCCAAGAAGGGATGTGTTTCATGGATTTGTTGGACATGGCACAAAATAAGAAATAAGCGATTTCAACAAAGCAACCGGTAGAAAACTCATATAAAACAGCTCTAGTCACTCTATCAGCAACAGTGCCTCTGAGAAATATTTAGGAGTTAATTTCATTATCTTTTATTTTTTATTGCTAATTAATTATTAAACTTCAATTTAAAACATTTAATACATATTAGAGTAATACTTAAGCTTTTACAGTAAGAAAGATGACTCAGTTTTATATAACCCTTGTGCAGTAGTCCACTATAAATTATTTTTCCCTTAACTAAATACAGCTTTACTTGGAAACTAGAATGGCGTCCAAACACCGCATTTTCAACAAGTACAAATACTCCGGAATGAACTCCTTCTCCAGGTACCAAAACTGCCCATACCTGATCCGTATTCGTTGCACCGCTTCCGCTCTCAGCTTGATCACTTTATTAGCCCTTGTCCACCTCTTGGCAAAGACGAATTTTGTCCTCATATTTTGCAACGTGAGACAATTGTCGACCATCTCTGTTAGCTTACAAACAAGGGGTATCAGAAGCCCGTGTGCCGCTACCAGTCCTACTAGTGCCAGTAAGAACATGACGTACACGTACGTTGTGCTGTCCCTCGGCGAGGTTCTGACGACCACCCAGGAACACGTCACCGTGACCCAGAACAGTCCCAGCAGAGCGAGATAAACCGAGAAATCGATCCAATTTTCAATTCGTCGGAGACTTATGAAGAAGCCGTTGTAGTAATACAAAAACCGGTAATATTTCCTATTTTTGACGGCGAGCCTCGGCAGAGTAAAGTTCACCCTGTCCAGGACGATCACGATGACCCCCAGAAGGAATACGACCACCCGGGTGGTTTCAACTGTGGCTATGTAAACGATGGCCCCCCGAAGCGCCCACGATAGCCCAATATCTCTTTGATCCCGGTAGTACGGGTGAGGCAGAAGCTGTTCAAAAATGTAATTCGCGCCATCATATCCTGTCAACAGGGCAAATATGATCATCATGAACGGGCTTCCAAGTCCAACGGGAACAATT
This sequence comes from Callyntrura sp. NNG-2020, assembly GCA_027744055.1. Lineage (NCBI taxonomy): Eukaryota > Metazoa > Arthropoda > Collembola > Entomobryomorpha > Paronellidae > Callyntrura > Callyntrura sp. NNG-2020. The sequence continues at coordinate 9,701 of JAHZNE010004366.1, read as the reverse complement.
ACGAAAGGGAAGAGGGCGCTTAGGGTGGGCGCCATGCTACTGCGTTCTTGGATGGGATATTCTATAAAAAAAATAAATGAAGTGGCAAATTACATCCTTAAGGGCTCGTGCGGTTTTACAGAATTGAGATTACAACCTTCCTTGCATTCTTGGCTAAGCTGCACAATGTCATTGATGCAAGTGGCAATTCCAGTGATATATTGACGTCCATACAAAACGACCATAGGTATTCCCAGGTTTAAGGCCCCCATTATCCACAAGATCACCTCGCTTATCTTGGAGAACTCCGGCTGGGGATCCCAGTAACCGTGGTGGAGGGTTACCCCGACGTTCATCAAACCCAGAAGGACCAGGTACATCACACTAAATCCAAAGGGAATACATTTCTTGCCGGTCGCTACAATTACACGCGTGTAGTCCTTATCCCAACGAAGGGGCAGGGGCCACAGGTAAAAGGAGGATAGGTAAAATATTCGGAAGCCGAGAACTTCAAAGTCGTTTAAGGGCATGTCTTCTCGTTGTGTTGTGGGTAAAGAGAAGAATTTGGGTGTGAAATAGAAATTGATTTTATGCGGATTTAGAGTTACTGTTAGGACGTGCTAACGGCGACTCGACAAAATCACTGGATAAAATTGTGTTCAGCGTATTCAGCAGACGTTATATTTAGCTTCCACTTATTAGTATAGTTTAACAAAAATAATATTATCTTGGTAATGCGTCAATCATTTTACTGGTGACATGAAATTTTAGGGGAAAATGTCAACATTTTGTCTAATATTGCTGTCATGAAAATTGTATTATATCAATTAACTTTTTAACTGGTAATGGTAACATGTACATGGACTTGGATATTTATCGAGCTTTATTAAATTTGAAAATCTGTCATCTCTTTACTCCAGGGCTACAGGAACAGGGGGGATAGGAGGATATTCCTATCCTATACTTTAATGCATAGAAGGTCGTCCACATCCCAATGATTCTATCATAAACAGTCCCAAACATTAGGGGATTGTCCCCTCTTCCTCCCGAGTCTGACAGCTATGCTATGTTTTATTAAGTGATATTGGCATAAGTTTTTAGGGATACTGCAAAGTAAAGTACATTTAATCCAGACGAACTACAACTTTTGGGACATTCCTGTTGTCGTAATTATATCCCCGTTATTATATTCGATTAGTTGGATGTTGAATATGAATATTTTAGTAGATGGGCAACATTCGGTAGTTGCATGTAATTATGATAGTTTTTTTTGCTGTTATGCTATTATGGAGGGGAAACAATGTAGATAAAAATAAATTACACCTAGGCATTTAATAGAAAATTGTAGAAGTTAGTTGTAATGACGGTTTGGTCTGCTGAAATCAGAAAATAGTATATTATTTTTAAGCGAATTTATTAGACCTTTGTTCATGTGCAACTATTTATTCCGACTAACAGGATATTTAGGCGTATCTTAAAGTCTACACAACATACAAACACGAGCTTTTTGAGCAGTGATTTAAATTTACAAAAACCGTAAAATTGTTCATGTAATTGTTTTACATATTCCTGCAACCAGCTTTAAATGTACTAGTAACATGCAGACCGCGTCCTATTATGTTATTAAGCTATTACGCAGAATAAAATTGTGATTGCAGAAGTACATTAAAGTTGTCTGGCCATTAGCAAAACATTATTGGCCTTTGTCTTAGCATAAATTGAGTATATTAATTTTTTCGTACTCACGAGAAGTTTCAAAACTAATTTGCTTCAAAATTGATCAAATGATATTAACTGGCGTTAGTATTAAATTTGCAATGGATTTGAATTCTTTTAAATAATGTCAACCCCGTAAATATTACGGAAGTTTTAGTTAGTCCTGTCATTTTCATCTCTGCCCTATGCATAACCAAAGATGTTTTCAGATAAATTCAATGTAACTGTTTAACTATTTTGGATCGACATAAAAGAAAGAAATATTTGGCGGCAACTAAACATCAAAATATTATATAAAAAGTACATAAGTAGTAAGTAAATTGAAACGAAAGGACAATTTTTCCTTATTTGGTCATCCGTTGTACTGTTTTCTTGAAACATAGAATGGGTTCCATAGAATGGGCTTGTTTAGACTTTGGTAATTGAGTAAAAAAATCAATTGAAATAACAATTAACAAATAAGTTCATTGAACGGCTTTTAATTCAATTGAAAATAACAATTAAATTGTGTTGTAGTTCTTTGTTTCAATTAATACTTGTTGACAATTGAGTAGTATTGGCGTTTTAAATTCAATTGACAATTAAAAATTGAATTTTTCGAAGAGTTTTATTTCAATTGATAATTAATAATTGAATTTTTGATACATTCTTATTTCAATTAACAATTATCAATTTTGAGCTTTCTTCTTAATTATCAAATATTAATTGTTGGAGGATAGAGTAACGTCCTTAATTTCAACCAATATTTATGAAATATGTTAATATTGTGCAAAAATTGATTTTGTAAACGTTGCACTCAAAATTTCTGGAGTTGTTGTTATCAAGAACATGTTAATAATGCCTGTTCTCAAAGTTTCGCAATGTGTCCGTTGTATTCAATACCACTCCAACGTTTCCTCCTTGCCTGTTGCATCGCTTAGATAAGAGTTTGAGGAAAAATACTAATTGAAATAGCGATTGTTATTTGAGTGAGAGTGAATACTTAGTTCAATTGACAAATTGAATTGAATTTGAATTGACAAATGATAATTGATTTAAATCAGAAAGTTTACTTCAATTAAAAATATCAATTGACTGCAGGTTTAGATTTTTAGTTCAATTGATAACTAACAATTGAGCTGAAATTATATTTTTATTTCAATTAACCATTAACAATTGACTTGAGTTTGCTACTTTTAATTGAATTGATATTATCAATTAACTCAATTGTTAATTGTTATTCGTCATATACGAATATTATTTCTCAATTACTAAAGCCTGGGTGTGTTCATCAAATACGTACAAAGAATTACTCATGTTACTCATGTGTTGTTTCATCAATATTTTATAACATTGCAGGAAATAAAAACTAATCACAATGTACTTTATTAAATGTTTTAATTACTTCTTTATTTAACTTTATTTCTATGTTTTATTTATTTTTTCTTTTTGATTTGAATATGCAATGCATTACTCAAAAATCATGATCGCATCCACGCACCGCAATTTTAGCATATACAAATAATCAGGAATGAACTCCTTTTCTAAATACCAGAACCGTCCATACCTGATCCTTATCCGTTGCACCGCCTTCGCTCGCAGTTTTACGATCTTGTTAGCTCTTGTCCGCCTCTTGGCATAGGCGAATTCCGTTCTCAAATTTTGCAAGGTGAGACAATAGCTCACCATTTCAGGGAGACTGCAGATAAGCGGTATAAGAAACACATGTGCTGCCACCAGTCCAATGAACCCCATGAGAAACATGCCATACACGTACGTCGTAGTATCACTCGGAGAAGTTCTGACGACCACCCACGAGCACGTAACAGTGACCCAGAATATCCCAGACATGACAACATAGGCCAGGAAATGGATCCAGTTTTCAATTCTTTTGAAGCTCATGTAAAAGCCGTTGTAGTAGTACAGGAACCTGTAATATTTCTTGGTTTTGGTGACAAGCCTAAGGAGCGCCAGTTTCAGTCTGTCTACCAAGATCAGCAGCACCCCCAGCAGGAACACGATCACCCGGGTAATTTCCATGGAGGCCACGTAATCTATGACACCCCGGACCACCCACGTCATCACAATAGTACTTCGATCCCTGTAGTACGGATGAGGGAGAGTTTCTTCGAAAATGTAATGTGGGGCGTCATATCCGGTCAAGAAGCATACTAGTGTTAGTACGAAGGGGCATCCGAGTCCAATGGGAACAATTACGAAAGGGAAGAGGGCGCTTATGGATGACCCCATGCTGCTCCCTTCCTTCATGGGATATTCTGCAAACATTTAAAAAGTTGCTAATTACATATTTTGAAATATGTGATCTTCACAGCATTAAAATGAGTATAACCTTCTTTGATTTCTTGTCCTAGGAGGACGACGTCGTTTACGAAAGAGACCAATCCATGTCTGTACTCACGTCCATACAGCAGAACCGCAAGTGTTCCCAGTGTTAGCCCCGCCATTACCCACAAAATCACTTCGTTTACCCTTTGGAACTCTGGCCGGGGATGCCAGTAACCGTGGTGGATGTTGACACCAATCATGGCCATAGCAAGGAGAACAGCGGCAATCATGCCCAATGCAAAGGGAATGCATTTATGAAGAGGGGTCGTTACAAGGAGCTTCGTGTAGCCCTTATTCCAACGCATGGGGAGGGGCCACATGTAAAAGTAGCAGATGTAAAACATTTTGTATCCGAGAACTTCAAAGTCGTTTAAAGGCATGTCTACAAGCTGTTTGAACGGTTTGCCAATTGTTTGTAAAGGGAAGAAATGGGGTTTGAGTATAGATATTCTGAGTTATTGCAAGGAAGTCTCAAACGGAACTGGGGAAAATTTGTTTTCGACAGGGGAACTCCCTTTAATTGAAATTATTGAGTACGTTTTTGAAATTGAAACGAATTGTAATTGAATAGTTTTGGTTTGTGATAGAGTTGCTTCACATGGGCTATGTGTCAGTTCCGCTGCAGCATGAAATTTAAGATCAATTGAGACAATCATTTTTCTTAGTCCTGCGTGCCATAAAAATGGATTTTATCTCAAGAATTTGTCTTTTCGTGAGGATATCTAAGTTGTTGAATGATAATTATTTTCGAATCATGTACCGTCTCTTTCCAGCTTCTCGTCAATAATTGTATAGCAACACCGTTAATAGTTTATTACTGCACAAGAATATTTAATGATCTAAGCATTGAAATTGAAACAAAGGTGGCGCGTTTGTTTAAATACTTCTGTTTACAGCACTTGTTATACGGGTCAGGGATCTCATGTCCGTGGCTGCGTGTCAGTGTAGACGAGTACGGAGGGGAGAGTACGACTGAGCTAGTAGTTGCGAGAGGTGCGCTACGTAGATTGTAGATTGTAATTAACAGTAAACAAGTTAAAGAGCAATTAACTGTCGATTTGTAACATCTTGTGGCTAAGTTGTCATTATGTTATCTAGAGTAGGGCATAACGTTACAACAAACATGTTTTAAATGATTATGATTTTTGAACAGCTACACGATTTTGGGTAGTTAATAGTTTGTGGACGTTATTGCATGCATAATTAATATTCATACCACCTGGAGCCAATTAAACCTCAAGTGATTTGTTAAATAAAATGTCAAAACTGAAGATATTTGAACCCCGTAGAGTTTAAATTATTTTTGATGCGGAAGGTTAGCAGATCGCCGCCTTCATAAATTGACATTCTGTAAATCTAACGTTGATTTAATTTCAATAGCAAATTATGGCACTAATACATTTTAGATGAGAGCTTAGGCAATTTATTTTTGTGGGTCTGAATTCAATTTTTATTGTCATATAAATATGTTCTTGAGTTCGACAGTTTTACCATTGAGTATTAATAAACAAATTATTTTATTGTAAACACAATTATTTTATGCATTTTATATTTTTGCTATAACAATAGTAGTAAAAGTAATGTCAAAAGTAATTTAGTTTAATCCTGCTTTCACTTTTGATATTTTTTCTATATACCATTTTGTTTTATATTCTTGTATTACTTTAACTACCAACACTACGTTTCACGGTTGGATGATTCATGTGCACAGCTAACTTGGTAATTCTTTTAGACTTAGTAAAATGTTGTAGCTCAATATTCTAAACTTTCAAAGTATATCAACTTTTAAGGTACATAACTTATCTTAACTAACGTAACTTAACAACAAATATGAGTTTCTGAAAGCACCAATTGCAGCTCAGAAACCATTACGCCACGCATCAATAATTCATTAGTCTACATGAAAAGTTGCTAGCGTAAAATGCTACGTTACGCCAAAGAAACATGGTATGTGATATTGTTATACATTATTCAGCTTATTAAAAAGTGTATTAGCTTATTTTCGTTAGCTTAAATAATTTCATGCCCAATTATATTTAATAAATATAATTAAGTATATAAATGTGGTGGTTTGTAAACGTAGCACAACGTATCGAACGAAATTAACATCCAGCAAATTTCTTTATCTGATAAATTCTGAATCCTACATAGTTTTTAATTATAAGTTGGGTACTGAAGGTCAGCACACCTTTAACATCTTAATTCCATCTTCTCTTAACATGGCGTAAGTAATATGCATGACTTCCAATCCTATACGCCATTATTTATTTCATTTACATACTTAAAAAGTAATTTCATTAGCCCGAATATATGTTTTAATTCAGTTTAGTTTTTCATTTAAACTGTAAAGTCAATATAATTTATAGTTACGTGATTTATGGCAAAATGTTTATAAACCAACTGTTTTGGTTTACAAAACATACCTCATGCATTTTATATTTCTATTCTATCAACTTTATTAAAACAGTTATGCTCAAATCAATTAAATTCAATTACGTTTTCTAGTTAATATTTTGACGTTTATGTTCCATTATTTCAACTTAAAAATTTAAAGTCCTTTTAACCGCTAACAACGGGGGTCTATACGATGCTTTTAAATTATCGCGATTTGTCCGGAAGGAATGATTAAAAATGGACATACTAACTTATCTATTGTAACATTCATGGAATTTAGTTTGGAGAAAAAATTAACAAAGATGACCATGATAAATGAAAATTGTGGTATATACTTGAAGTCAAGGATTATTATTATGAGAAAACAGTATTTACCCACCTAATACAAAACCTGGAATCAAACACATTGTATCTCTCTGGGTACCAAGCAGTTAAATTAGAACTGATTGTAGGACATACCTATTTGTAATCCATTTCGTCATTTATTAGGGATGTTACATGTAGAATGGTTAACGTTTTAGTTAGAATTTTTAAATTAATGTTAGTTTTAATTTAAGTTAGAATTAATTTAAGTTTATTTTTATATAATTTGTTAATTCTTTTTAAATACTATGATCAAGAATTTGTTTTAATTATGCTAACCTAATATTACAAAATAATTAATATTAAATCCTTCAATTTACTTTTTAAAAATATTTCATTTAATTTTTCAATTATTTAAAATACGTTTTCAATTATTTTAATGTATTTATTAAATATTTCATTAATTTTATATTATTTAAATTGATTTTTAATTATATTATTGTATACCTATAACTTTATTCATTCCTTGTCACCAGAAATAATTAGTACTAAAATTGTTTGAATTTATTTTTATAAATTATTTTACATATTCATTTTAATTAACTAAACTACAACAATATTTTACTGAAAAATCATGATCGCATCTAAACACCGTAATTTTAACATATACAAATACTCTGGAATGAAGTCCCTTTCCAGGTACCAAAACCGCCCATACCTGATCCTTATCCGTAGCACCGCTTTCGCTCTTAGCTTGGTCACCTTATTAGCTCTTGTTCGCTTCTTGGCAAAGGCAAATTTTGTTCTCAAATTGTGCAAGATCAGACAGTTATCGACCATTCCCGTTATTTTACTCACAAGTGGTATCAGAAACGCATGTGCCGCAAACAGCATAATGAAAGCAAACAGAAACATGATATACACGTACGTTGTGCTATCACTCGGAGAGGTTCTGACAACCACCCATGAATCATGTAACAGTAACCCAGAATAGCCCAGACATGACGACATAGACCAGAAAATAGATCCAATTTTCAATTCGCCTGAAACTTATGAAGAAGCCGTTGTAGTAGTACAGGAACCTGTAATATTTCTTATTTTTGACGGCAAGCCTGCCCAGAGCAAATTTTGTTCTGTCCAGGATGATTACCAATGCCCCCAGAAGGAATACAATCACTCGGGTTACTTCCACCGTAGCCAGGTAGGCGATGACACTTCGAACCACCCATGACATCACAATAGTCTTTCGATCCCGGTAGTACGGATGAGAGAGAATCTCTTCGAGAATGTAATATGCGGCATCGTAATCTGTCAGGAGTGAGAAGATGGAAACTACCAATGGACATCCAGCTCCTATGGGAACTATTACGAAAGGGAACAGCGCACTTATGGAAGGCCCCGTGCTGTTCCCTTCTTTAATAGGATATTCTGCAAATATTTATAAAGATTGTCGATTTATACAACTTATATTAATTATTTTTATAGTGTTAAGTATAACCTTCCTTAACTTCCTGGGCCAGCTGTACAACGTCGTTTATGAAAGAGACAAATCCAGATAAATACACATGCCCATACGATACAATCATGAATGTTGCCAGTATCAGGCCTACCATTGTCCACATAATTACTTCAATTATCTTTGGGAACTCCGGTCGGGGATGCCAGTAACCGTGGTGGATGATGATACCAACGATGGTCAAACCAAGGAGACCGGCGTGCATCATACTCAACACAAATGGGATACATTTACGAAGGGGGGTCGTTGCAAGGAGCTTCGTGTAGTCCCTATTGAAACGGATGGGTAGGGGCCACATGTAAAAGTAGGAGAGGTAAAACATTCGGAAACCGAGAACTTCAAAGTCGTTTAAGGGCATTTCAACAATTTTATTTCTTTTTTTGTCAACAAGTTTTTACCGTGAATCAAAGTAACTTCAGGGAAGTATCAACGCAAACTGAAAGGACAATTGGTTTGTACACGGTCTTTTTGCATGTAGAACCCTCCCATCTTTTGCTTGGGACGAGTTGTTCCTTCCTGGTATACAATTCTCATTGTTAGAGAAATTATGAAATTTTTTAACATTTTGTGTATTTTAGTTCTGCTTTGATGGAGTCATTACAACTATTAAAGTATTAAACTTATTATATCATATTATTTCTAAGCTTCTTGATTATTGTAATTTCCCGTATAATTTAATCTTTACCATGCAATCTACCACATTAAAGGATATTATAAACAATCTATAAACTAAGTACTGGACATTTACTGTTAATTTCGATAGCTTGGAATAGCAATTTTGAATTCGAATATTGTCGTCTTGCTGTACAGCAAACAGTTGTGTACTGATACGTTATAGCGCATTAAGTAAAGAAGCACGATGTACTAAAATACTGTCGTAATTGCATCAATAGTTTTTACACAACGTTCTACTGTCCAATTTAATAAGTAGAAAGTTTCGCTTATCCCAAAGGACTAATTACGAACATTTTAGGTAGGGTCGTTCCAGATAGAAAATAGTTGAAGAAATACACCTCAAGTTTCCCCTTATAAACTCCTTCATTAAGGAATAATTACGCTTCCATCCGACATTAAGTCAAAATGGTTAACATTCACCTTTTTTGTGTAACAATTTTTGTGGCATTTGGCATACCACTGTTCTAATAAGAAAAGATAAAGCATAAGCATGGGCTGAGAAATTAAAAATGAAAAGATGAAAAAATGACAAACTTGTTTTTCTTTTAATAAGCTCCATCAAATGATGACAAACTTGTTGAGTGAAAGCAAGAAAAGCAATATTTGGCACTTCCTCACGTCCCAAACAGTTACATTTTTATTGTGCATGGTAGGTGTTGTGACTTGGCGTTACCGTGGATCATTGTTACGGATATTTGTTATTATTTTGAATAATTATATTTTTCTTGAAGAATGTACACTCTGTAATCTTACTATAAGTACACCTATTCCTTTTTAGTTTTACTAGTGTAGC
>JAHZNE010004365.1:0-36675 GCA_027744055.1 Callyntrura sp. NNG-2020 | reverse complement strand
GTGAATGCAACACCTAAAAAAGTACCTTTTTAAAGTGACCCTTCTTAAAGGCTTAAGTGTTTCATCGGCCGATGGAACGCTCGGCCACGGCAACATAATCACACGGTTGTGACCCTTTTTTTATTTTGGGAGGGTCGCGTCCACGCCTAACACATAAGCTGAGTGCTCATTTTATACACGCATTTTGTCGTTTTTAGTATCGAATACACATGAAACAAATCTGTATATGTACATTGGTAGCGGCTTCAATATTCTTCTGTTCATCCTTCAGGCGTGAATTCACACTGCCTGAGTCATAGAGTTATGTCACCAACCACCAGTTTGACGGACTTCCACCAATAAATCTCAAATTCTGTTACATTATTCCCCCGCTGTCCCACATTTAAATACATTGCAAACGATTGCTATTTTTTAACATTGCGTTGGCTGGAAACGAATATCCTCATTTTAAAATCCCGGGAATTGCCATGGAATTGCACATCTATACAACAGCAACCCGTTTGTTTGGGACAGTGACAGAGATTAAAATTAATAGTTCTATTAAAGTTTCGTCCAAGGTTTGGGATCATGTTTTGGAAAAATTAACGTTAGGATTCCTTCTCCTTTTACAATACACCCTATGATAACCTCATTGATTTCACCTCCCTGAATGCTCCGTTCCATCTTTACTTATAGCCAACAACGAGATTTACCTCAAACATTCATACTAAACCTCCATCCATACTCTTACTCTTCTATATACTCTTGCCTCCATCCAGGGCTCCGTGGATCTAAATATATGACCAAAATAGGTCTAACCGACCATCTAGGCGTTATGGGAAACATGGGAAACGAAGAAAAAATCTAACCTAATCGTTATTCGTTTAAAACTATTACTGCTGCCACGGCTACTGCTTTCACATGTTAGGCAGCATTACTATAATTCTACTAGTTATAGCATTCTAGGCATTAATAAGACCTTTCTATCTTATATCTTTCTATGTAACATCTTTCCAAAAAGATTTGTAAGGCCGTATTAGCTCTATATTGAGAATGAAATGGGAAATGAAGAAAAATGTAGGTACAAATGTGGGCGAGTGTTTGTTGGCTTGATGTGAATTTCCAAAACTATTCGTTCTGTTCTTTCGCACAGGTTTCTCATGTGTCGATTGTTAAACGCCAAGCGTTTCTTTTGTTTGTCCTTCTAGTTTGAGCAAATTGTTTACTTTTCCCTCATAAATTCGACACTCCTACCAAGTCATAAATAGATCTATATAGCTCATTCTTGGCCCTATGGAGCAGTGTTTGAAATACACAGACATACAAATGCTTATAAATATAAGCACAAAAGTCGTATTGCCTAATCATATTAATATCATGTATATATGTACATACAAATTGTACCTTTATAACTGGCAATTTTTGTGCTGCACATGTTAATATTCACACTTGTTAGTGAGGAGTTAGGTCGAAGGGAAGGGATGCAGATGATGTGTCTATTTTTTGTCTGACGTGCAAACAAGTTTTTCCGTCACTTTTATGTCTCCTCCGTCATATCAGCTCTCATATAAACCTAACTACCAAGTAGGTTGCATTCTTGCCCTTGCGGACACAGTACACGTAGCTACAAACTTTTTCAACGAACGTATTCAAATTCAATCAACCTTTCTTTTCATCCCTAGTTCATTTATATATGAATATGAATACGCTGATACAAATCTTTTCTACGTACGTGCTAAGGGGTATACACATTTTAAATTTACTCCCCAGCAATCAAGGAAGCAAGCGCAACTGGTGAAAATTTAAGAAAATCATGCACAGGTGTTGTGTGATTCTGTTCACTTTCAATGATACATTATTATTATTATTATTATTATTATTATTATTATTATTAGCGTATATACAACCTTCTGTATGTGTAGTAACGTCTTATTTGGTTAAAAAATAACAACCTAAAGAGAAAATACATTCAAACAGTAATGTCATGTAATGCATGTACCAAACTACGAACCAACATAAGTGAATCTGAATAAGCTAAGCATATAAATAATCCGGGGAAGGTTCTTTTACGGAATTCCATAATATATACAAACTTGGAAAGTGTTTGGATTAGTACAAACAAACGATGTTAAAAAGATTTGTACACATCAACAAAAAATTAAGGTGTTACAGACTTGAGTGGTAGAGAATAGATATAATAGATTTTGTAAAACTTTCAGACTTCCACACACATCCAGCCGACATGAGTCACGACATTTCATTGCAACACAATGCACGCATAATCAAATTCCACATGCATTCTCTTTACAGTATAAAGGATGAAGATTTTTCCATTTTCGCTGGGCGTAGATGTTTTTGGTAGACATTTAGGCTCCTTCCGTGAACCTTTTTTCCTTTAGGTCGATTAATAGTTACCTTTTGTTGATTATTTTGTTTACTCTTCATTGTTAAAGAATTTCTCATGTACCTACGCATTCATCACACCCTGAAGGTTTTCCGGAAGTAAAAGAAAATGAAACAGCCGGTATAAAACCTAGCTGCTAAAACACATTTTTTAACATTTCGAAGTATTTTTTTTGTTTTCACGTAGTTTCAGGTGCAGAGCTGTTTTAGGAAATGACGAAAGCTACCATACGTCAATAGATTTACATTGTAAATCGAAACGAAATACAATGAACTCAAGTTCAGGTGGCGTAGCGTTTGCTTGCGGGTACAAGCATCTCCAAAGTTGACAACAGTAAATACATGATGATTTTGATATCATAGGTTAATGGAAACCTACATTAGGTTAAATTTAAATTATCTAGCCGAATTCTTAACACAAATGCGTTTACGTTTACACATGCCATGTTATATGACCATTCTGGCTCTAACACAGGAAAATGGACAAATGGAAGCCACTGTCTTTGCGTGTGATTCTTATGAAAATAGTAATGAATTAGGGATGTCTTTGTTTGCAAAGAATCATTCATCATCCATCTAATTGCAATATCTCTTCGAAGAAAACCGTTACATGCATACTGAACAAACGATTATATATTATCGTAATGGTATTGACAGTTGAAATGCACGTAGTAAGTGAACATAACACAAGCTCGTTTATTAATACAGTTGATTCTATAATATTTACAAAAATTGCATTTTACTATATCCTTTCCTTTTTGCTTGATCAATTGACCATTATTCGAACAAGTAGTGGCGTTTTTTTTCGTTTTGTCCGTCGAATACCTTTTATAAAGATATTAACGAACATCCTCTATATTTAATTTAGGTAAAGTCATGAAAGGAGAATTTGGGTGCAAGCACGTCGAGTCCTTTTTCATTAGCACTTTGGTCAAATCTTTTATTATCAAGTTTTAAATGGATGATTTTCATAAAAGTGTTCACAATGGGCATTGTATATTGTAAGCTACTGGAAAACATCACACCTGAACTTTTCCTTGAAGCATATTTTTACCTGCAATGCATGAAATCGACTTTTTAAAAAATGTTAAAGATGTCCTCACTCCTCACAAAAGTACAAACAACTTCCGTTTGTACAATTTGTAGAATCACTGTGGGACAAGTAGGGTGCAGAATGCCCAGAAATGAACATTCATTTCATTAACACGTGTGTATAGAATAAATTGCATTTCATTCCAGATCAGTAACATCTCACGATTAACTTTTCCAGTTGAATTACGTTTGTATCGTTTTGCCCCATCTGTTACTCACTGCGTTTTAATATGGTATTAATCAGCAAGCATGTCATTGTCATATAATTACATTGTGTGTAAATTGTGCAGTACCTTCAGCCTTTGCCATTGTATAGTTTGTCTTACATTTTACAAAAAGTAAATACAGTGTGATCCACACGGTACACTTTGTTTACGATTGCAAATATTATTCACTATTTACACCAAAATATTTGCACGTTTAAATAAAAGTACACAATGTAATAAAGTACCAAATAAGTTGCGTGCAGCTGCAAGAAAAATTGAACTTGTTGAGTAAAGCATTAAGTAAATTTACTTTCATACTTATAGGTATACAATATTTTTAGCAAAGTATAAATAGGTAGAGAGTTGACTAAGCATACAAAATGTCGTATTTAGCCAGCTTCGCCCGTATTTACAACAAAATATAAGGAGGCAATAAGCACAAGGTATTAATAGTACCAACTGTCATTGCAACGCAATTGCAATGGAAGTTGCAGGTACATAGCACCTTTTTCATTCTGGAATCATATATATTTTACCTACGTCTATGTCGTAGGAGTGAGTTTATCATAAAAGAAGTGTCTTCTACTGTATTACAGTTGTTATTATTGCCCCTACGTGCAGATTTAAAAAATCAGGTTCGTGTGTACGTACGTGACTTGATTGCATTTTAGTAAATGGTTTAATTTTAAGGGACCTTTTAACATCCGCTCAGATAATGGATAGAAGTTCAGATAAAATTTTGATTTAACGTATAAAATTATCTATAACTATAATTAATATGTTCAATTAATTAAGATTCCACTCTGGCATGCCGTCTGTAAAATGAGTTGATGAAATCCAATTCGATACTCCATACATAGGGTTTTGGTTTTCAAAGTTACATGGCGGTTTTGGTTCGGTCTTTAGTCAAAGCCGGACATTGAAAACCGTGGTTTCGAGTTTTAAAAACTGCTTAATTAACGTTTAATTGATTATTTGTACCTCGTGATGACTAACCAACCCAAGAAGCTTTAAACTTTAAGCAATGCATCATGGAAAGAATCAACATTGCTTATGTTTAAAGCTTCTTGAACCAACCAATCACACGCCGTAACATAATGATGTGTATGAACTAAAAGACTTCTTATAACAGTACGTTTCAAGCCATTTTTTCTTTGCACTGCAAACTTTAATAGAGTGGCCTGTCACATGGTCACATCGTTTTTATATCAATTATCATCTAATTATCTAAGTGGCCATAATTTACATTGTAAGACCTTGGATTGAATTGGGATATAATTATTGTTTTTTTTAATTGAAACATGTAAACTTAAACAATTAAGGTGAATAGTTTACTTGACAGTTTTATCTTAAAGTAGAGTATCCCATGTGCATATGGCATATTATAAAGTAAGACGGTGGGTGTATCTGTAACTACTGAGACTTATTCTGTTTGCAACTTTAACGTAATATTGATAGACGTACAGCAATCTGTGCTTCCAGTGCTACTCTATGTAATAATATATAATATGTTCTAACTTTTAAACTTCCGACTAGTGCTTCATATTTATGTACCATGTTCTACATCATCATCCTCATATTTCGTATGTTCGTATTTAAACGCAATTTTCTTTTACTCATTTTCTCTACCAATGATGCACGTATATCATCAACAGCCACTCGTTTTTTGTGAATGAACAAATTTATAGACATATTATTCACTACAATCAAACTTTCCATCAAAAACCATTTACATGTCACGTCCATAAATGATATATGATACCTTCTATCTTTCTCTCGCAGTCGCCACTCTCTCAAACACCAGTTACCAGACATTTTTTGCCTTTTCGAAGCTTGCATTTTTTCCTTGAAATAACATACCACGTGAGCTAGCATTCAGGACAATGCGGATCTGAAAAGCTTTAGAGTAAAAATGAAATTATATTATGAGCTAAAAACGGACAAAAGAATAAACGGGGAGATGGTGAATGAAGCCACAAATTTGAAACGGAAAGTCACTCGCGATCGCATTATTATTTAGAGTTAGGTTGGTTCATGTGTCGCAACTCAATAGCTTTACTCACATATCCATTGCACCTCTAGCCGAAACCCCATGTAATGTGAAGGCACCTATTTGGTTCGACATGATTTTGTGTATTCTGTTGGTATAAGGCCACATTTCATTTCATTTCATACCTTTTGGGCACGCACATTTTACTTGCACAAAATATTACTTCGTGTAATACGTAAAATAGAACGAAAGGAAACTCTGAGCGAGTATTCCCGGGATATGATGATACGATTCTATACGATTCTACATTTATTGCTTCGTACCTTTTTCATCATCCATCCATTTTCTATGCTCCAAGCAAAACTGGTGAAAGGAAGCTTTGGACTTTTTATTATTTTTTGTGCCTTGTGAAAGCCTCTATCACACACTTTTAATACACAATTTCCTTTTCCATTCTCGTTTTTTTGTTTCTTTCCTCCTCGATAGACTCTGGTTTTTCGAGTGCAGAACGTATAAGCAAAAACATGGCTCCGTATGCATTCTACGAAGTAGTCCATACTGTTGACTGTTTTGTCGTACCGTGCAAGCACACGGTCTGCTGAGACAACCCCTTCTTGTAAAAAATGTACTTTTTTTATAGAAAGTAACGTTATGCGATAATGCACGTTTTTAGAGGGGATGCGGAATACGATACGAACGGATAGCGACCGAGGAGAGTAGTAAAGATGGATGAGTGAATAAAATCGAAATTCTCAACTTCATTCGTTGCACCAACTCTCCGAGTTTTATAACTTGTATACAAAAATAATGGGCTTGTGAGAAACATTTTACATTTAACTACTCCTTCGTATAATACATAGATAGATACACAGTAAAGGAGGAAGGTAAGTTTTGTTTCACTGAATCAAATTTTGCCGTCCTTCTCTTCAGTGTTGTGTTGTGAGGTGGAAGGATATAGGATATCATCCAAATAGGAGAGACCGCAGGACCTTTGGGATCATATCGGGATCAGACCAAGACGTGTAGGGAGAAGACGAGCAAAGAGCTGAAGAGCGCGGGTCTTCGACTTTTTAACGTTGTTCCCCACATAAATGCACACACAACATCATTGTATCCTATACCATTATTCCATCCATTTTCGGATTGAATACCAACACTAAAAGGAGAACGGGGATGGATATGGATTTGAAAAAGGATGTAGAGAAGATATAGGATGACTTTATTTGAACAATTTTCAATTTTGAAATGACTGTTTGCACAGTCGAGTGGTTTAAAACTATCGTCAGTCAGTCATCATCATAAAATAAAGCATAAATCCTACGAAAAAAGCTTTTACACGCATCGGGTCTTTCTCCTCTCTTTACTCTTTAGCAGCAATAATGATGCATGCCTGCAATAACCAATTTTCTCATGAAACACAAAGTACAAAGACAGGAGATTCATCATTACAAGGAAAAATTGGAAACTAACAAGGGAGTTTCTGCTTGACGATGACGATATAACGATGAGTGTGGCATTTAACGATGGATTACATACGCAAAACCTCAAAAAATTCCATAAGCCCATGATAGCTTTTGTAGGGAGTACCCGCCAGAGAGTTTGGGGTTTATTTTGAACGCCATATATAACCGTAACCGTCCTACGCATGCATGTGAACAAAATTGATGTAATGTAATATCTTTCTGTCTGTGTGACTAGTGTTAGTGTAATAAATTGAGCGTTTCCCAATCATAACCACCTCCATATTTGTGTTTCTCTGTCACCACGAGCAGGCACACTACTTTTAAATGCAAAGATACGATATCCACAGAACGTGAGGGAGACTTCATAATTTTGTCATTGGTCCTTGTGGCACAAAATAAAGTATAAAAGCCATTGACAGTGTGGTAAATCTACGAACGAAGGTTTTAATGCTGAGTAAACATTTCATACTTTTGGTAAGTAATAAAAATCCAAAAGTCTGAGATGACTTCTCATAAAAGCGACAAAGTGAACGTAAGATAATTACAAAATACTAACTAAACATTGCACATAATAAGAATGACATGACAAAATCCTGCTACAAACGCTAACTGAGTGAAGGATATGGCGATAATGTGAAATAGAGATATAGGCATATAGCTGGTGGATGCATTAGTAATTTGGCCTTTACACTTACATATGGAAAACATTCAGGTAACGCCTAATTCTGAAGTTTTTTATGACACAGGAAGTAGCAAAAAGAAAGGCACTTGAGGAACATAGAACATTAAGCATTCTTATAAATATATGGTATAACGAACTTTTCATATATATATCGAATTCTGACTATCATACTTAAAGTTTGGTGATGTGGGTTTAGGTGCATGAATTTATAGCTTTTTTGGATTAGACAGAAATATTATGTACAAATTATTAACTCTGTTGGAGTGGTGATGACACTTCTAAAAACTAAATTTGAAAGGTTTGTCATGTCTTGGAATGGCACCACACCTGCTTGGTGGCTAACTTGTTGCAAGTTATTAATAGGTTTTACCCATCACCTACTTACTACAACATATGTAACTAATGTATAACTACGTCCGTACTACCTAACGAAATTTTGTCCATCAGGATTGTACTCTAAATCAGACGAAGACATCGAAACTACAAATAGGTATACGCTTGAATGGAGCACTTACGCCCGTCATTTTTTAATAATTTTCAGTCTTTGTGTTTCAAAAGGTGTTACCTATACACTGATCGTCAATGTTTGATAATTCAAGAAGATTGAACTTGGTTTGACCATAAACTATTTTAAACTAGGACTAAATCAGCGGTAATAATAGCGATTGCATAGACAATTTCAACCGTCATAAAATATCATTAGCTGTTAGTCTACTCCGTTTTTTCTAACAAGTACTTGTTACATTCTCTCGTAAAATGTTTGTTACTACCTTGATAAATTGGATAGGTGACACTTCCAACTTTCAAGTTGTGTGAATTTTTGTATGTGCATCAATTGAAATTGTGTTGAAACATGACAAATTACAGCTCGATCGACAGACATAAAGTAAAGTTACTGTGTAGTACATTGTCTAAGGAATGCCAGCCAACAATTTCCCACATGGTACTACATAATAATGATGGTTAAAATTGTTAAATGCTAAAGCGTTTGTCACAATTTTGTGCCATGCATATAATAATCTTGTGTGGTTATAGAGGACTCTTGTTTACTATCGCTATCGTCATCGTACAACACCGGTGTTTTCACAAGACTCATTTATATTATTAGCGGATAATGAGCAAACAAAGGGTGGAGCTGAGAGAGAGTAGAAGAGAAGACGGTGGATGACTAATGCAATATCCATTTTCTGCATTTAGAGATAATGGATACGAATACATTTTAATTTTGGTACTTCGGTCTGCAGACTATGCCAACCGTCCGCTCCGCTTTATCTGATGCAGAAAAAAATGAAATTCTGTTTTCTACAGCCTACATGCCAGGTGCGTACCTCACAAATAATGAAACTATAAGGAACTTGAAATAAACGGGTGATGCGGGGGAGGGGGCGGTAGACCTACAATGTTAAAATAGTAGGCCATCCAAATGGCTAAATCATAACGAAGTAACAACAGCCACTATGATTTCAAAAAAATTGATACACAAGCGTTTAGCAGTATAGTAAACTTTTGACTGAAGGGTGAAATGCTGCATAAATGGTTCACTTTCATCCTACATCGCGGCACCTATCTAGACTGTACATCTCACATTTTACTTTCTTGCTGTTTATAAAGCCGTGCTGTCATTTTGAAGACACATAATGCCAATGGCTTAGCCTTAACACGTCACGTCGTTATTGAATTCGTCAATTTACTTGATGTTTAGAATACATCGTGTATAAGTCGAACTCGCTCGCTCGCTCGAGGAAAAAAACTAACACGTTAGTTTAATCCCAGGCAGAAGAGATAGTCAATTATCATTTTTGGGTAGTGTAATGAAAACTACCTGACAAGCAAAGGCGTTTTACCTATCACTATACATGTTCATACAATCATCACCGTCACATTTAAGAAGAAATTTTAAAATCAGTCTTAGGATAAGATGGATGGTTATGATATACCAAATTCAAGTGCTTACGTTGAAATGATCGTGCCGGCGGTAATTCAAACGGAAATAAATATTTTGAACTAGATTAAATAAGATTGATATCGTAGTTCGCATGATATATGCATGAATTATTAAAAATGTTATACGAATTTATTTTGTTATTAAATATGGATATCTGCTCAAAGCTGATAAAATTCGCTAAAACTTTTTTTTACTTAATTTTCTATCAAAAAACTTTGTATTTATATTTTTGTATTAATATCTTTGATCAAAACGATGATGTCACCTTAATATTTGAATACTGAACAACAATAATAACAACTGTGACGACAATTCTCTATTCTGACGATGGCTTCTGTTCAGAAAAAGTTTCTCAGAAGTCAGAATTATCCTTTCATGAGATGTAAAACAAGTACCTTGAAACAATGAATATATAAGTTCTTATCTGTTATCACATTTTCCTACTCATTAAAAATATTAAAGGAAAATCCAAAGGTTGGATTGAATCAAAATAGACGATAACTAGCTGACGATTTTTCTTCGAAGGTTGAAGGTTACGTTACATGGTTTACCACTGCTTGTTTTGAACTTGTAGTATTTTTTGTCCTACGCTTATGAATATGCTATGACGTTGACCATTGGAAAATACACAAGATTTTACTTTTCTGCTTTTGAATTCGATGTAATCCTTCAAGTAGTACCAGGAAATTCTAAAAACGAACTCATACTCAGCAATCTATTGCACGCTTCTAACTCCGGTTTTGGTGAAGAGTCAACAAGTAACATCACTTTGCAATTTTCTTTAATGAGCATTTCGTTGGTTTTGATGTTGCCGACATTATTTGTACACGTTTGCTAGTTGCTAATTGCTTAAGATGACAACATAACAAGCCTTTTGCCAGTTTTGTTGACTTTTGACATAAGTTAAAGACGTATGACAGATACTTGGGACATGGAAAATGCGTTATACTACACTTTTAAGACATTTCTTATTAACTCAACTTGGCATATAGATATTAAATTAAGTTAATGTACTTAATACACTGTTATATTTTTAACATCAATGTGTTGCATCATAACTGTAAAGAGAAATTGTATAGAATACATTGGAAAAACTAAAAACTATCTTCCCATACATATCAGGTTTGAACGGAGTCTCACATTCCCCCAACTTTTTGCAAAATGTCTAAAAAAAATTTGTAACCTGCTAATCTTGCTAATATAATCGTCAGTAACTTTCGAATACGTTTTCAGATTTTCTTAAAATGATCTTAATTTGTTTTAAATCCGATTGTGGGACATTTTCCCTTGTTTGCTGACTCATAATGTGCTAAATATTGTACTCGTGGAACTCTCTGCGGAGTCAATGTGTTGCATCATAACTGTAAAGAGAAATTGTATAGAATACATTGAAAAAACTATAAAAAAATATCTTCCCATACATCTCAGGTTTGAACGGAGTCTCAGATGCCCCCAACTTTTTGCAAAATGCCTAAATTTCGTTTGTAACCTGCTAATCTTTCTAATATAATCGTCAGTAACTTTCGAATGCGTTTTCAGATTTTCTTAAAATGATCTTAATTTGTTTTAAATCCGATTGTGGGACATTTTTCCTTGTTTGCTGACTCATAATGTGCTAAATATTGTACTCGTGGAACTCTCTACGGAGGAAGGCGGCTGTTTACATAAAGTGCGTGTTTAGGTTAGAGCATACAACTCAATGAAAACAATACTCCCGTGAGCTAACACAGCTATTGCTCTGATTAGCTTATATCAGTCAAAAGGGTCATTAACTTGATTCAAGGGAATCGCGCTGTTAAACAATAAACCAAGTTCCAGTTTTTAAAGAACATGTTTACCGTAGTTGTACTGGTGACTGTTAGTAGTATTAATACCACTGGCGGTAGGAGTTGTTCGGGTACAAGGTTGAGGTTCCACACAGAAGAAAAGATTGCAAGCAAATATTTGCTGTGTAACAAGTAGTAAGAGAAGCATCTACACGGTCGTATTCCTACAGCAAACACCATTCTCCATCACGCTATGAATCATTTTTAAGTATTTTGCAAACAGAAAATGAGTGGTGTTCCTGTTCCTACAATACTATCATCATATCATCATACACTGCTGAACAGACTCCAGTCAGTATAAAAATGAATACTGGAACTTGATTGTGTAATGTATGTAGGTTATAGATATGTATGTACCCACTGGTCTACACAAACATCACAGTACAATCGCAGTCAGGAGAAAGAATTGGAATTAGTTTTTCTCGAGTAATAGTAACCTATAATCCTTCATTCAAAATCGGAATAGTTGATACTCATCCATATTGTGTCATTTTGCCAAAATCAGACAAGCAGGCTCCCAGTTCGTAGTAATAATACACAATGAACACAAAAACAGTACGAGTCTGATATACAAACATATGTAGGTATATATATGTGCTTGTTCAGGACAGTACCTCTGAAAATGTACCTCTCTACATACCCCCACAGTGCTATTAGGAGTGACGATGTTTGTATGTTACATAATTGTGTTCTGTTCTGCTACGATGTGCATTATTCCCCTGCTTGTTTTACAAATAAATAAATTCAAACAAAAAGTAAAAGTTAAACATTCACATTTTATCCGGGTACGTTTGTCTTTGCACTGTCGTGCTACGGAAAAGTTCCCCCTGTTGGCGTTTCAAACCGGTACAGCAAGAGAAAAAATACTGGAATTTATGTGGAGTGAAGTTTGTACGATTCGTATATATATTGTACGTTGCAGTTTTTCACATTAACTTAAAAGTGCAATAGTATTTTTAAAGCAAAGTTTACATGAAAAATAAAACAAAAGCATTCGTGTCTCAAAATTACCTTTCTATGATGTTAAAATTACCTTCTAGTACGTCTACGTTCGATAGAATGAATGATGAATGGAGAACAGATGAATGATCATGTTACTTTTAGTTATCTCAAATATTTTATGGAATTGTCCATGGGGAAAATGAATTGTCTCCTACATATGCTTTACGTGGATAGTATGAGTGACGTATTTCTGACCGTGAAATTTTTAGACAGGAACACGATCAATGAATGAAAACATTTAATTCACAGTTTGTATAAACATAACATTATCGTAAATGTGTTATTAAATATCATCATTGGTTGTAATATTTGTAAATAATTAATTAAAAATTAAACTGTGGGATTAAGGCGGACCATTACATCAATCATTTATATGCTTTCCCGGAAACTTCTGATTTACAAATTTATCATTGCCAAATAATATTTATCACAACGGGATATATAACATTATGTACTTTTAGGCGGCATTTTAAAGCGGACGAATGGAGTCTCCCTCCACAGTGTTACATGAGTTGAGTATTGACTACATTGAAAACTCAAAACATCCTTTCTCAATCATTTCAGTTTCGCCCCAGCAAAAGTAAACATTACTCCCAACAACCCATCACTACTGACTTTCCCCATTTTCAGAAATGTTATTGCATTTCTTATTCTCGTACACAAGCTCCCTTATTTAAACAAACTCCTCCATGCTTTAGCATGAGCATGTCAGTGTAATGTATTGCATGACAAAATACCGCCGAGCAGCACACTATAACTTTGGTGTTTACGCTTATATTTTAATTTTAGTCTTAAACAATTATTTAATTAGACTTTTATGAAGACCGCCCTTGGCATCAAATGGGTTTGCCGAGTCGTAAGCATGTTGTGCATTTTATTAATATAATACCTCTTATTCATGAGCGTAACAAACATTTATTGTTTGCTCTTGATGAAATTGCTGAGAAAAGTTTGCAGTGTTGCGTCCTCACCGGGTTGTTGCTGACTCCTCCGGAAGCTTACCAGTTACCCGCTACAACATCATTGTATATCCACTTAAGTAATTCATGTTTTCCTATTGCATATCTATATATGCGCGCTCTCCCTTTAATTCTCCATCAAATCCGGAGTTTACTTCAATCAAAGCTCATCATCACTGCCTCTAAGCACATTCGTAACTAATAGCTTGTCTTGAAATAAAAATTAAGACGGACGGAGGTGTGCTATTAATTCCGTTATGGTGTGTGCCTTAGAGTTATTTGGCAGCAATGAGGAAACCCCAGTCCTGCTTGACTTCTCGGAATAATACCCATGTAATTTTATTCTGCAACACCATGACTGCCTGCCATGCCAAGTAAACATGAAAATCCCCTTTCCATTATACTAAAGTAGCTACCGTTTACTCACGTTTCCATTTCCAACAGATTATATACATACATTGCATTGTAGGTGGAATATCATCATCAACCCTTACTGAGATATTCTTACTCCAACGCAAAAGCGATTTTGATCCCGACAGAGCTGGCGTGGCAGACCAGAAGAGATAGCTAAGCTAAGCTGGTTCACGTACTTGTGTCAAATTCAAAATTTGCTTTCGCCGTTTTCATTTACTGGATTTATGGCAAACACTAGGTTGGGCATTTCATTAAATCTTTCCTAGAAGAAACTTACATAAAGTCCGAGTAGAAACTGTACAATATGAAGGAATATTAATAATAACAATCCGATCCTATTAAAATATTATCAAGATGAAATTATACCTACGTTATAATATAATGTGTCGCAAAATGTGCTTGGGGAAATGAAATCTGTCCTGTTTCAACATCCAAGGTTTACTCTCAAATATTGAAACCTTTTTCTCTTTACTTATCCTTCGCCTAATCAAATATTTTCCGATTGTATAATCCTTACACAACTCAAAGGAAGATAGGAAGCGATACATAACGCATCTTATGATTCCTTTAAGGGATCGAATGAGTAAACACCACCGTATATGTATATATACAACTGGTAGTGTTATATACATGATGATCAGTGATCTAACTTATATTTATATTGTATGGAGTGCATTTACTTTATACTGTACACATTATTATGGCTAATGGCCGCACATGCTCTTATTATTATTACTATTATCATTTTCAAGTATTTTTTCTTGCTAAACAACCCCACATCTGCAGCACGAGATAAAATTCTTTGTGGAACCTCATTACAGCAGCATACCAACAGTGAATGCTCTTTATGACTGGAAATGAGCTCATATAATATGGCGATTGCCTTCGAAGAATTTAATATGCATACATCCACCATCCTATTTTAACAGTGTAAACGTAATTACTGCAGGAATGGAAAATTAAGTAATTTATTTTGCCTTTCAGTTAATGTGCAGCTTCTTTCTTCAGACCTTCATGGCCAGATCTTCTTGGTTGGTCAAACATTGCTTGACATTATCTTAGGTAAATAAAAAACAGATAAAAGTTTATTCCTGTTTTGTACCTTGCTCTGTCTCCCTCATTATTGGGCAAGTTTATCTTAAATTAAACTTTCATAATGCTCCTTTATATTTTTTTAAATTTCCCCCTGAAACTCAGTTTTAAAAGTACGATACTGTTCATGTGTACTTGTGTGCATTTTTGGTAAATAAATGAATATTACAAGGAAGTTTTTCTTCTGTATTACAAAACATTGTTTGATTGTCAATGTTTTGTTTGCCTGCTGCTGTTGTAACCTTTTATACGGCTCTCACACCCAACTCTATACTTACTCGTCATCATCACATCCGAAAACCTTTTGCTGGAGATATTTACTTTGTTGATTTGGAGGATGGGTGGGAAATCGATTTCTCGGTCCTTGACAAAAAAGTGTGCACACAATGTATTTCAATGACGATTCCTCCTGTTATCAATAAGAAAGGTTGTTGTGGCCATTGTGGCAAATAATATATAAACTCTGCATACAGATACAGTATTAAAGGCCTTTACCTGCATTTTCTTACTTCTCCACAAAACTCATATATCGTATCGTATCAGCATTTTACGATTTATCGTAACGAGAAACTGTAACATCAAATTCAGATTAATCTACTTGCCTATGACATTTAGAATCGCTCCAACCGTTCGCATTCCCCAAGCCGTTCCCTGGCGCTGGTTATGATAACTCAATAACTAAAAGCTGAATACCAAGACAGGCTTTTCAAGAAATTGTGTAGTGGAGTGGGATTAGTTGCGTCAAAATGAAATTTTGATAACACTACATAGGTGTACATACAAAAAGCAAATAAAATACACCCTATTATTTTCATAAGCGTGTTCCTAACACTATAAGATTCGAAGAAAGCCGGCTGTGCGCTTTATAACAGTTAAGGAAGCCTAAGCATAGAACGGCCATCAAACGGCACCGCACCGTGTGCCACAAAATGACTTCGTACATCCATAATTTAATAAACATTGTACTCCACCGAACCGCAACCCATTAAATTCACTTACATCTCCTTCTACATAATAACGTACACACTGACTGATAGCTGATCCATGGTAAAGAAAACTATCTACACATAACACACCCATTACTAAAGTCGTCGAGCTGTTCCTGTCGTTCCGTCTCAGGAGCGGCGTTTCACTTTTTGATAATTTGTACTCTCTTGAAGAACTTGACTGATTGAGGGAGGATCAACCTACGTAAAAAAAAATTGCAGAGCGCTTTACCTATAACTTACCACAATGTAACTATTAGCATTCCGATATGTGATATTCTGCACAATATTCGATTTAAGGTATATGGATCCCCTTTTAATGTCTCCGCATTAGCCACATAATAATAACACGTTATAATATCAAGCGCGTCCACATTCCATCCGACAGGAATAGAAAGACCAAGACCAAAGTAGTAACATAAAGAAGCGGAGTTAGAATAACGAATAAGGACGGAAATGAATATAATGGTAGGGGGCCTACACTCGAAAAGCAAGATCAGCCTTCTCCAGTCGAAAAAGGAGGCTGTCACAACAGCAGTTCGAGCTCTATTCGTTCCAACTCAGAGCACAGGCGGAGCTTAATAGGGAGCCCAAACAACATCAGATATATAACGCTTCAATATTGAATATACGGCGCTCTCTCTGCCTCAACACTGAAATACATGCTAAACATACATTTTGCCTCAAGAAGATCGTGCATTTCCCTGTAATACTACTTGACTGTCTGTTGACTGTGTGTGCATTGCAGTAGGAGGTATGAGAGCAGAACATTTAGAGATAACGCATTTTCGTCTATACACACGTCACATACACACTTACGTTCTTGTAAACCATCCGCACAACCTAGAAAACTAGAAAGTTTAGTTCTACTTGTGTGTAGGGGAAGCAGAAATGTTAAAAAATACATACTTTGTTTCTAACCATGATATCCATTCAGAGCTGTGTAGGAGCATCGCATTACTTTTATAATGTAGCTTACTACGAGCGTTAAACATGGATGTACGTTTTAATGCTTTTTTATTTTACGAAATGACCAAAGCTGAGATTATACCCACATTAAGTGAAGACCATGCAAAACATTTAAAATGACATCAGGCTTGAAGTTGAAGCTGAAGATGATGTGTCAAGTCAAAACTTTTAAATATATGTTGTTGTGTTTTTATCGTGCATGATGTATCCCATTTCCCATTTTGCTTTTGGCTTGTCTTTTCCATCTTCCTACGCTAATGCGTTGGTAGAGCTAAAAATTGTAGAGGGATGCATATAAAGTAAGGAAAGCTGGTCTGATTATTTTACCATCTTGAGGATATCGGATATCATTTATAGTTTTTATTATATCATAATAACAGAGATTATTTTTATGCAGTCTGGATGTCATATTAACTGCTTCACATTTCACATATACGCGACATACCGTACCAGTTAGCAGTTTCATTGAGAACATTTTCATTGAGAGTGTCTCTTGTTCACCAACTATTTCGTTGTAACTGATTACAATGTAGACAGTATTCCATATAATATCGTAAAAGGTTACAAACGCTGCTAGTTCATAGAATGCCATATTGTTTCGCGTGAAAAAACTGCAACGATTCTCGTCTTTTTTCATCCACAATCAACCACTGTGTCCCGGTGCTGAACAATATTACAAGTTTTCAGCGTTGCTCTATACTGAATAGAGATTCACTCTCTGGTGGACATCCATCTTTTTCTTCTCTTGTTCGCTCATTCGTACGGAGCTTTTCTTTTTTCAGCAGACTAGTTACAAGTTTCCCTATACTTCTACACATGACTATTATGACCAGCTCGTCAGTTTGCTTATGATGTTTAGCCAGCTCAAACACATGAGTTGTGTACAGACCCACGTGTACTGTTTGTTTTGACAATTATTCTTTTTTCTCCACAGTCCACATCCATATTATTCTTTTTTCTGCTGCTGTTGCTCTTTCATTGCACTACTTCACTACTACTGTGCTCAAGCGAGCAAGGGGAAACCGACACGAAGAGTGTTTACAATTACAACAAATAAACCGAAAAGGTAAAGAAAAACTTTTCCTCTATCAAACATATTAGCTGTTGTAGACTTGTTATGTAGCATGTCGCATTGTTGTTTGTGTGCGTGCATTGAGTATATTTGGCTATCACTTAAATCACTTTATGCGCCTTGAAAACATAATATACGGCAAATCATTGTCATCAAGTTACGTCAAATTACTTTCCTTCCTTCCCTGTACATAACGGAACCCAGACTGTATCATAATTTTGCGATTTCAAGAAATATATTCATTTTACACACATTTTATGTCGTGTCCTGTGTCATGTAAACTCTGAACTTGAATTTATGTAACATGTATAGGTAAAGGGAATTTTAAAATATTTGACGATCAGATAATGTTTTCCTTTTACATGGTTGAATTGTCCTGTAAGACGCAAAATGAACAGTGTTATCAGCAAAAACTTGTTCTCAGAGCAGCGGGTTCTTTTTGAACAACTAATCGTACTGATTTACCATTTAGTTACGTCCGCTACCTTCTACACCTTCAAAAACACAAAGTAATTTCTTCCATTTTCTTCTTCCAGTCTCCCTGATTGTTGAACAAACGAAATTTAGAAGAGTAAGCAAAAAGATCAGTTTGACAAATAAAAAAAACTCTTGGCATTTTTTTTCTCTTTCTTGCTCTTTCCTTTCAGTTGATTCCTAGACAGTTCCAAAACGGTACGTGGTAGACATATCTACCTACATACTTCGAGTTGTATGTATATGTACACAACGAAAGAGAGAGAGAGAGAAAGGGCAAACGCGTCTCCTTTCACTGCTTCCTCAATTTTGATTTCGTATATATACATAATAATGTATACTTTTCTCATTCTAGTCCTCCCGCTTTTGTTTGGAGTGTTAGAATAGTAACTGCAACATGTGCAAACATTTATGAGTACATTTTCCTTTTAAAATGTAGTCAAGCCAGAAAGGAATGAAAGGGAAAAAGACCGCCTTATTGACTAAATAAACTTTTTTACGGAATAACCACACACACACACACACCCTTCCAAATCAAACTTTCCACAGGATATTTATAAGAGACCAGAGAAGTGGGGAATAGAGAGCATTTAAAAAGATCAATTCTCACTCATTTCCAACATTGAAACACCATGTGTGTATGTGTGTGTTTACTGTCCCGTACTGTGTATGTCCACACCATTTATACAGGTCAGGTTATTATTTATAATCAATAATCAAAGTAGATAGCTGATAATAGCTCTGGGAGTTCAAAACATTCTTTACCCCGTAAATTAGTAAATGGTAACAACACGTTTGTCCTTGTACGAATCATCATCATTTCATCATTGTCAAAACTTTGTATCCTATTCCTATAATATAACATTTGGTTTTATATATACCAAAAACCAAGGTAAAGTATACATAATGCAAACTGCAATAAGTACACAATTCGAGGCATGAAGCATGATGATGATGACAAAAGAGAGAGAGAGAGAGAAAGAGAGAGAGAGAGAGAACAAGACAAATATAGACTTTAGATTTACATTATTAGCACAAATAAAGAAAAAAGCCTGTTGATTCTCTTCGTGATTTTACACATCTTTATTTACCATCACATTCCCTCGAAAGAAATTTTCTTTCCCGGATCACGATGCTGATGATGAGTTTGGCGGGTGCTACTGATGTTTAATGTGTGTGTATATATATGCTTTGTACCCTGTGTTTCTCCGTGTGTGCCTATACTTCTTTCTACGATGATGACGACTACCACTTACGTTTTGGTTTTTTACAACTAATTCATCGGATTTTTTGTTTGTTTGTTTAATCCAGACAAATAACAAAGTTTGTGTGCTTATTAAATAAAGTGTACACAGCATGCCGGCTGGTATATACATACACACGCTCAGTAGAAAGGTATTTAATAAGTATTTAATCACGGTTCCGATCATTTTTTTTCTCTCTCTTCTTCTTTTTACAATTTTTAAATGAAGCAAGCACCATTCCGCATTTGAAATGCTAAAAGTAAACGAAAATCAAACAGATTAAAGGGGCAAACAGGAGTAAAAGAAGTGGCAATCAACATCAGACCATCATCATCGCCGTGAAATTACGTGTCATTTAAAGCATTCAGTTAGAGGCAAGGTCGTAGCATGTTTTGATAGCACTACTGTACCACCTGGTATTTGAGAGAGAAAAACTTTCTCTTTTATGTTTTATGTACAGTTTAAGTTTATCATTAGATTTTTTGTTGGTTCATACCGAACTTGATCAACATTTATCGTCATCAAGGGGAGAGAGAAAGCAAATATTTAATTTTGGAGAAAAAAAGTTCTACAAGTCCTTAGAAGTAGCATGATGTTTGAGTGAACGGCACTAACCCTGTGTGTGTGCTCGTAGTTTGTGATGTAGTTCAATCATAGCGGGTTGGATGAGGGGATGACTAAATAAAATCAGTAAATATCTGTTTAGTGCCGTATTGTATGTACGTAACGAATTCCAATAAGTGCAAAAAGGACACTCACTCCTAACTAAGCGGTACCGCTCCCTCTCAAATTGTCTTTTAAAGTGGCTTATTCGCACCTGTACACAAGCAATAGGTAATCACCATCTAAATATTATTGGAAATACAAATATTGGTTTTAGCATCCGCTGAATATCAAAGTTGTGTCGGGTGCTGTAAGAAGAAAGAAGCGAAAATTTATTTACCGAACAATTTCGTGTTTTCGCTTTTTAATTTTTCGGATCTGCCAATCCAATTCCAAGTATTTTCATCCCTAAAAAATCATTTTGCAGATTCGCTTAAATTTGTTCCCTTTGATTCATTTCCCTATTCACACAATTACCTTTTACTCAACGAAACCCACGTAAAGAGAAAAGTTTACGGAACGTGTTTCGTTGTGGCATCATCATTTTACAAAAACGCCAGCAAACAAGTTACTCCGATAGTTTATCGTAGGTAGTCAGTAGTAGCTATTTACAAGAGCATCATGATGATGAATATAATGTGTTGCATGAACCAATATTGATATTGACACTAGTTTTGTGTGTTTGTGTTTATTCGTGTTTTATTTGAGGATAATGATACACTACTTGTTGCTGATACATACTTTAGTTTTTTTGTATACTTTACAAGTTAGTTTATAATATATATTCATTCATTATACACGTAATACAAACTCTTTACTCTGTTTGGTGTTGGTGGGTGCTTATTTTTGTTTGTACTGCTATTTCTAGTACTTACTTTGGTTCTGATTGAAAAGTAAAACAAGCAAACAAGACTCATCTTATGACTACCACATATATACTCGGGTGTATGCACACACACGAACAAATTATATCGAAATCATGTGGTAACTTTCACTGGGATTTTTTTTTGGTTTGTCGCGTGTCAACTGTATTTACAACCCGAGTAATTATTTGGAATTTTCCCACGTTATTTGTACACGCCACTTTCTTTCATATTTCCTAGGGACGATTTCAATAAAGGGAATGAAACGGACAGAGTACCACATGAAAAGTTTTTTTCCTGTTCACTTCGAGTACTTCACTCTTGCTGATGTTTGCTAGATATAAATATGTGTAGACATGCCTAGTCGGATGTAGCTATACATTGGAAAGGAAACATCTTCTAATCTTCAAAGTCCTCTTTTTCAAAATCTACGCTTAGCAAGCACTGGTAGTGTTTGTTAAGCGTATTGCTGTCTGAAAGGAACCTGCATGATCATAAAAATGAGTAGAAGGTAGAGGTAGAAACAGTTTGGGTATTCCTGACTCCTGACCAAATGAAACCACATCATCATACGTAACAACAATAACTCGACATCAGTTTACAACATTCTGAGAGTTTTGCTTTTGCTTGAACATATACACGAACTACCTGCGTATATACCCCCTGTGTACGATATCTAACTAAAGAACAATAAAGAAGGACGCAAGACGCAAGGTGAAGTAAACGAGTCTAGTGAGTAAATCAAGTATGGTTTTTTCTCTGCCCAGTTTTGTGTGTAGCAGACATATTCCCTACTGCTGCTGCTGCTGGAGGTTTCATTCGGGTACGTAACTTTTGGTGGAAAAGGAGCAGAGAGACGCATTCTCATCTCCCCACCACGGCGATATAGCTTAGCCGTGCGGTGGTACGATATTGTGAGTTAGGTCTTTGGGTGGTTGGTTAGTTTATTGGAGAGTTGACGAGTGCTGAATTTGTCGGCTGCGTGCAGCAAATACTCTTCTCCTTGTTCGTCTTCTGGTGCAGTGGTATCACATCAAGAGTTGTAGTCTAGCAGACTGAGCGAATCGAGTATATCCTAAGAGAAAGAGGGCAAATACTTACTTTACTCTTTTCGAAGCCAAGCTAACACCACCACCATCATCATCATCGTCGTCGTCGTCATCATCATCATCAAGCAGCAGGGTATAACATCAACAATCTCTCTGGGTGTTTGTTTCTATTCTTCTATCAGCAGCATCATATTCATCATCGTATCCATCGGGCTGTTGGCTGTGTGTATATCCATCTGCTAGTAAGTTACAACCAAAAGTACTTTTCCTTTACTTTCCATCACCACCATCATCTCTTCTCCTCTCTCACTACTACCACCACCACTTGTACAACCAAACTAATAATACAGCAAATATAAACATTCAACATTTACCAAAAATTTTAACTCAAACTTTCTCCGGCTACACCACCACCGTTGCGGGTCTTTCTGGGCTGCTTCCCTGCATGCCCGTTTTGTGTGTTTAACTATTATCAGTGCAGCAGTGGAAAGCTTAGGGAAAGAGAAAAGGGCGAGTGCACCGTTAGCATCAAGCGGAAAAGAGGACAAGTTAGAAAAATAAAAGCAAAGCAAACGAATCATAGTTTATATTTAGTCTTTCTCTTCTTCCACCACCACGTCGTCTTCTTTCTTTCTTTCTTTGCGGGAACTAGTGTCCTTATATAGAAAGTATTAATAATATTGACGTGTACCATGTGTATATTCATTGCACCACTCATTCATCCTGCTGACACAATAGTATTTTGTTAGCTCACGTAAGTATTATATATACAATGTGTGTTTGTATTTATGATGTCTATTTTATATTTGTCTGTGTGCGTTTTCTCTCTTTCTATTTATGTGTACATATTTGTATATACACACGCTCTACTCAGACGAGGAAAGTATTGTAAAGAGGAAGATGAGTCTCTCTTACAGGCACACACACACTCACTCTTCCTCTGTTTATCTCCTTACATTATACTAACTATACTAACTACTTTTTATACCGTTTGATATCATACACCAAACACCACCACCACCACTCTTCTTGATTTAGTTTAGTCTTCTCACTCAATCAACAAGCTCACTTCTCTCGGCGTGTGTGTGTGTGTGCGTGTATGTGTCTGGCTCTGACTCTGACATTGCATTATTATTGCATTGACAAACATTTTTGTTAGTTTTATGAACAAGTAAGTGTGTGTTTTTCTCTCTTTTTGTTTGTCTCTCTTTTCTCTCCTTGGCTTACACAGGGTGTAATGTGTGTGTTTTACAATTTCACGTGCATCTCCGTTATTGAAAGTAAAACCCGTTGAAATTGAGAGAATAAAAATGGTATAAAACAGTTATCATTGCATTTGTCAACAGATAGAGAGTAGAATTCAAGTTATTGTTTCGCTGTAATTGAGACAAGCCCTTGCTGCGTGTTGTTTGCAGTTTGTACACGAGTGAGTTAATGCTTGCTTACGTATTTATTTATTTGTGTGTGTGGTTTTGGTGGATGCATTAAACAAACAGAAAGACAAGTTTACTAATAAAGTGTCTGCTCATTACTTAGACGTAAAAAACAGGCAAATATTTACTGGATAAAAATAAACGAAAATAACAAATCATTTTTTAAATGACCCATTTATTAGGAAACTATTTTGAGAGGGAATCTAAAAAAAATTGCCAATGATTTTTTTCAATAATTTTGAGTATTATAGCCAAAGCCAATAAATGGAATAGATTAGATTTGAAAGTTTTATGAAGCCACTTTTGTAACGGTATTAATAGGCATATTTATGTACATAATGCAGCAGTAGGAAGGTACACATATCAGCCTGCACTTTTGGTAAACAGTTTTGTTTTTACATTGCCCCTCTAAAAATACCTGCTGCACTAGCTTCTGCCTGGAACCACCATCACTATTTGTATTCATAAAGAAATGAGTTATTAACAACCAGGGTAAATATTATTGTTATTCCTGGGAAAACATTTGTAATCGATAAAATGTCCTGTGCATCTGTAGGCAAAGTGGACTGGTGGTAACCAACTCTCCAAATGTACACATTTTTGTGGTACATCTTTACTAATTTATGGAGCAAACACAGACATGCATATTACATGTATCCTTCATTATCTTGTACATTGTCTTGGGCGAATAAACAGTTTTACCAACTAATTCGCCAACTGGTTTTATTCTGCCAGCAGCACCACAGTTGTAGTATACGGGCAAATGAACACTTTTCCTTTACATTGAACAGCTATAAAAAGCCAGTAATAACTCATTTGTATGTCAGAAAAGTAAAAATCCCAAGGTTGAAACAGTTTACAGAACTACAACGTTGTTGGTGTCATTTCATATAGATGAAAGTAAAATGTGTGCTGATATGTGTACAAAAACCGATACCATTTTATTCAGATTACTGCACAAACATTTACGCATCTACTCACACACATCAACATCACACACTTTACCTGGTACTTAAACATTTACAATATTGACAATTGCAACGTGTTGGATAACTGATGTTTAATTTGATCTTTGAAGTAAAAAACAAATTATTTTAATGAAACGCATTACATACAGTAAGATAACCGAAACCACAGTGTCTTTCCCTTCAGATTTGGTACAGTTCTCTTGTGTGCACTATGCATGCATAAATTGGAGTAATATGTTGTTGCTGCTGCTTTAGTGTGATTGATTATAAATTTATAAATATAAAATATATGGTATCAGTAGGTTTGAAGGCATCAAGCCATTTTTAATCAGCATAATAACCCTTTCACCTACTTATGTTTACTATTTGTATTTATAAAGTTTGCTTACTTCATGTCTCATTGGATTTTATCAGCACACGTTTCACATGATTTTGCATTTTTTGCAGTACGTAAACATGGCATGTTTAGTTTTAAACAAAAATGTGGGTTTCATTCATTCATGAAATTAGTTTCGAGAATTGTTCATCTCTCTCTCTCTCTCAAATGTCCTCCGAGAAATGGCGCAGTTTTGTTTGTATTATTTTCCAATTGACACATATTCATAGGGCTATGTTTGGTAAGTCATAACGCAAGTTAAAAAAAGATTAAATTTACTGTGCAGCTAGTGCTGAACTCGGGAAGCATCGTTTATGCCAGCTTTATCCAGTGTTGGTATCCAAAAAAATCTTATCAAACTGCTTCGGATTCAGTGATAAGCTTTTATTGTTATCTGTACCCTGTCAAGCATATTTTTTATGACACGAGAGTTAATTATGTGCATCGGTATTTTGTGGTGGAGCCATAATTTTAACGATTTTAAGGAGTCGCATTAACTCGCGCTTGTAAGCTTATATACCGTGATTTTATTCGTAATTTTTTTCCATTTTTCACAGAATGTTCATCGGAGTTGAGTTCGCGGCGAGGATTACGCGAATCGTAATCGTAATGTAATTGAGATCACATTTAATTGACTCAAATTACACCTATTTCAGCAACCTATCATTTGCTGTCAAGCTGCTTGCGGCAGCAACTGCTATACAAGCTTACGACGACTTAGCACCGGGAGGAAGGAATATTCTCACTTCGCCCCGAGAACGGTATTATTGTACGCACAGAAGTGTGACTCATATAATACGACCAAGTTGATCCTTAGTGATTGTACCTCACATTTCACATATTCGTGTTGAACTAGAGTAAACTCTTTGTGGTACTCAGTTTTGTTATTGTACCAACCACACGGAAAATTTTTTATGGTATCAGATAGAGCCTTCACAGAAACTGATGCGATAAGAACCTTGTTGTTAACTAAAGTTGGCGTGATTGTGGTGTTGGAGCCAGTGAAATCCTGATTCGAGTGGCCAACCAACTCGACATCAATATATCTGAACAACAATATCAACTATACATTCAAAGCAAGCGATGAATTTTTCATGAATTTTACCTCTTATCAATTTATTGTACTACGTGACAACGACAAATTTCCAAAATACCAACCGCCACATCATTCAAGACCTCCAATATAGTTTCTCTGAAGAGAACTAAAAGCAGACGCAGCATACCAAAAGCAGCGAACAAGTCATTGTGTATTGAATCTCAATTCGGAATGAATTCGGTACATTTCCAGGCTGTTAATCGGCAGAAAAATTAGATCGACTTGGTAAGTATTATTATTTTACTGCGATCGCATTCTTGTATACTAGTTGTATTTTTCTACTGCTATTTACAAAAACACTTTGTTGAACTCTGTGATGAGGGCAATTTGGGAATCCATTATCTTATGGTCTTCCATTGATAATATTGCATTGCACCTTTCT
Source organism: Callyntrura sp. NNG-2020 (assembly GCA_027744055.1). NCBI lineage: Eukaryota > Metazoa > Arthropoda > Collembola > Entomobryomorpha > Paronellidae > Callyntrura > Callyntrura sp. NNG-2020. The sequence continues at coordinate 10,107 of JAHZNE010004365.1, read as the reverse complement.
CCTTTCTGCAAATATTATTTAATATCTACCCACTTGTTCAGCCTTTGAGCCCAATTCGCTTAAACAAACCAACACTCTCTGTATCTCTTGTAATACATTTGAGGGCATTCATTTTGTTTTTATCAGTCATTTACTTTGTCGCTCAATGAAAGTCTGTCTCTTGTGTACACACCCACAATATATATATTATTTTTATTTTGATTTGATGCATTGACCAAGCTGGGTCAGTCCGTTTTGATTTAGCAATTGAATGACGCACTTAAAGTGAAACCTAGAAAGCTTTATGGATTCCACATTACATATAGCATTGCATCAGCAACACAATGTGAATCAAAATCAACGCCGAGTCAAAGAACTAAAGCTCAAGAGAATGACTGATAATAGAGACAAAGTTTTGGTGGGAAAGGTAGACATCCTCCTCCGCATTGAAATAATATTACCATCTGCAGCCTACACACACTATCATGCAGAAATCTAATGAAAATAACACATACATACACACACAAACATTCAAACATCCCATAATTTATTGCGTGATCACGTTCTTCCCAGGCGCGTTGAAAGGTTAACCAGTATAAAGTCCTTCACAGACAAGAATCAAAGCAGACTGACACCATGCAGATAAAAGTTCTCTATCCAAGTAGTCTCAATAGTTGACAATGAATTTCGTAAAAATAAGAAAACTATATGTTGTTCAATGTAATTTTTTAAGGGGAGGATCATAAACTGCATAATATCAAGTTGAGATGCAAATGACTCACTTTAAAAATGCACTGTTACTGGATGGCTGACGGGCTGGAGTGGAGTTCAAATCCCTTTGATTTTTTTTCATTTTAACGTTTGTCCCTTGCGTTATGCATGCGTTACATGTTATATTTACACAAATTTTTATCTTACTCTCTTGGCTCTCTTGGTGTACTTATACTTACTGTAGGCATTCTGTCTCGTTTAAGGTCATTTTTACAAGTAGACCATCATCGTTTTGCTTGATACTCTCTGACTGACTGCATGAGTCAACAAAGGAGTGATGTGCTTGCATGTGTGATATATGGTAATATTATTAGTACATTTTATGCGCTTTCACAGTGACAGTGAACCCTTTGTTTTTCAGAGCCAGAAGAACAAGAGACTTCTTTGTTGTTGATTCCTCTCGCTGTGTGATCATTTCGACGTGGGTTGACAAACAACAATAACAACAGCAGGGCAATAAGCGCCAATAAACGTTTTATTGTTTGACCAGAGCCGAGTTTCCTGCTCTGGAAAATCTTATTATCATCAGTATCATCACCCTCGTCGTCGTCATCATCATCGGTTCCAAAAAGCCTTTATCAACATCCAACTTTTATACTACCATTGCGTGTGATAATTACTGCGACCACTTCAGTTTAGTCACGTCCCGTCCAGTAATTTTACTACACGTTATCCTCTCTCTCACTTCCAAGTAAACTACGACGCGTCTGTTAGTGTAATCATAATATAGTCCCATACACTTTTGTAGTAATACTCCCAACATCACCAAACATAATCCTCATCATCGAACATCTCTTCTTCCGTGTTCTCATTTACAAACTGACGCCTGACGTATCCAGTTATGACCAATTAAGTTGTGTGGTCTTTCCAACCGAATTAACAGACTGGCTCCTGAGAGACAAATATTTCTGTGGATTTAGTATACGTAGAACTATACACTCGTTTGGATGGTGAAACTTACCCTTTTTGTTATAAAAAAACAACTACGTAGTAAGCGCATACCCATGCTCTGATTTAACCAGGCGTTTATTTAATGTTTCAAATTGTGCAAATAAAAGTCTCATCCGAGAGTAATGTAACTTACAGTCAACATTGGGCTCATCACGCCGGTAGAAAGTTCAATAACCAGTTTGCACAACAAAACAAGCGAGATAACAGCAAAAGTACATACAACCAAACACAGAAAATAGATGATGCAAATAGTATTATATAGCGTGCCAATCAGAACTACAATATTGATACTATATCTATAATCCCTTCCTGAATCTGAACCATTTGATGAGATCGTCGACGCGTTGTCGCCGTCCCTGTCGCGCACGTATTTATAAAATAGTTATACAAACGAATTTTAGGAGAACAGTAGTTTTTTGGCAAGGTACATATTTGAGCGTTCAGAGATCAGTTTCCGCAAAATAAACGTTTACTCATAGTCGTCAGTTGTAATTGCAGTCTGCATTAGTGTTCAAAATCTGTGAAGTACGTGTTTACTAAATAACAAGTATTACCTGATACTAACTATGAAAAAGTTCATCAAAGGTTATCATTCCCAAATAATGCGGAAAGAATTCTTCAAAATTGTTTATTCGTCATTTGTGTGTGGATTTAATACTACAAAGTAAAGTGACCAAGTGAGTTGTTGTTGTTGTTTATGCTTATTGGGAAGGCATCTGTAAATTTTACAGTATTACTCGAGAAATGACCAGACTATCATTCAGTTGGTTTATTGAAGTCCAAGCTGAAACAACATTCAACAACAAACAAGCAATTTAAAAAGAAAATTAATTGCCAAACTAAAAGAGTGATTAAAATATTGACTAATTTAATTTACTTGCAAAATACTAACGAAAAGAACACCACACTGTGAGAAAGTTTTCAAATAGTAGCAAAGTGAAAGTTCTCGTTTGACAATTTATTGTTGAAACATGTTGAACTTCAAAAACTGATCTTCAAAGAAGTCCTTAAAATAAATATTTGAAAGAAAAGTTCGAGAACGTTTGTTTTTCGAGATTACACACAGTTTATCATGCTGCCCCAAAATCAAAAGATTTACCCGAGCGAATGTGGCAGCAACGGGCTGCAAGGGCAGACCTCGTTGTCTCCTCCACCAACTTATCTCATGAATTCCTCCTATGTCAACGCGAGTTGTGCACAGTTCGGTTCCCCAGGCGCGTGTATGTCGCCTCCAACAATGAACTCGTACGGTGGTGGCATCGGATCTCCAGGCTCCTCGGGAGGCGGTCAGTGTATGAATGGGGGAGGCGGCGGCGGAGCAGGAAGTCAGAATTCTGGAGGGCTCTACAATGGTGTTAACGGAATGGCATCGGCTGGCTCTTGCGACAACGTAAGCTTGAATAACGGTGGGGGTCCTAGTCCAGGCTTGCAGAGAAGCAATTCTTCCGGTTTTCGGGAATCTTCTGTGATTTCTAATGGGATATCCAGCGCAAGCTCGGCAGCCGCTGCGGCCGCGGCAGCAGCAGCAGCTAAAAGCTATAGAAGAAGTTACACGCATGCTAAACCGCCATATTCCTACATCTCGTTAATTACGATGGCTATTCAGGTGAGTTTACGCCTACATTCAAGCAGTAGATATGCTATTTTATTTTTGCGCTTGCTTACATTTAATTTCAGCGTAATTGACATAAGTGGATAGTAAAACTTGAAATCATTACATTTAATGACCTGTGGTCAAACTGTGAGATAATGAAGCTGCAATTCTAACAATTAATGGACACTACCTTCATACAAAGTTAACACAGTTGTGTTTCTCATGAAGTACATATTTTGTACTTATTATAATCAGCATTTAACGAAAATAATCCCCTTTTGAAGTGCGCATCATCGATAACCGAAGTAAAAGAAGTCTCGATAAATGACATATATATACATTTTATAGTTGTACATTCTGGCAATATGGGTAGCCAGTAGCCATCCATAAATCCAGCAAACTTATCCATCAATTTGTACCTATACGCATATTTCGACAAAAAGCCATTGAGGCTTTTCAGACAAACAATTTTTTTAACCTGTGGTAGAAAATTCCAAACTACGCTTCGTGCATACGTGTCTTGTCTGATTTCTTCAATACTTCATCATGGGCTTTTGAAGAATGCATTACACGTGAATATTTTAAATTCGATCATTTTAAACATTACGGGTGGGATGAGTGCATCTGTACAAGGATCTAGCTACGCATACATATACAACTTTTAACACGAAAATCGCCAACAGCCTGAAAATGTGATAATTACCGTGTTCCTCTTTTAAACGCTCATCTTTCGTTGTCGTCGTCGTGGGTGTTTACCACTGCTACGCATCATTGTATTGTCATTAATATGCAGTAAGCTGGCTGTACGTACAAAATTCATGATAATGCTCTCCCATATCAGTATGTGTTTTTATTATCATTCACACGAAAGAATGACCTGAAGAGTTATCTATAAAAAAGTCGATAATAGCTCATAGGTGTTTTTCTGGGCTCCGACAACTATGCTGCTGCTGGTTGAGATGGTGCCTTTTTTTGACGCATACACGAAACTTCGAACCTACTTCGATGGTGGCACTAAACGGAGCGTTGTGAATACATGCACAGTATATGTAATAAACGATAAAGTTTGTGCTTTATGATGAGGTCATAATAAATATATTTATCGCTTGCTGGTCATTAAATCGTTTACAACAGAGTCGAATAGATAATGCGACCACAGCAAAGTGATAAATAATACATATTAAAATTGGAGTTCGCTGAATCGTTAATGCTACCACCCATCACTTATTATCAGTTTCCTGTGACATGCATGTGCATGCATAATACTGTGTACATAAACAGCAGCAGCAGCAGCAGCAACGGTAGTTGTAAAAGATATATAGGGTGGACACACGGATAGATCCGCGGTCTATTTTTGGTAAAATGTACACTTTATTTGCATTAAAGGCAATCATCAAAGAAATATTCTTCATTAAAGCCCCAATTACATTATTAATACACGCTTTTGCCGAAAAAATGTACAAGAATTTTCAACATGCAAATGGCACTTTTCTGCGGCTTTTGTCGGTTGATGCGATGTTTGTAAGGGTCAATTAGATAATTATTTTGTTTAAGGACTCCACATTCACGTCGTAAAATATGAATTACACGTAACGACCCGCAAGCTCGTCGTAGCAAAAGCTTAAAAGAATAATATTCCAATACCCACATTATTGATTCTCTCTCCTACGTCATTAGGAAGTGGTGTAAAAAAAGGGTTACGGAACAATATGCGGTTGTTTTACAAAAGCAGCACAGCACAAACCATGCAATTTAGGTAGATAAAGCAAAAAAGCGTTCAGTTTTGTTCGTACGTGTGGGGCTCTCTGCTTCCTCCTATTTTGTGAGTAATATATCGGATCAAAATATCACCCGCCTGCCGTTTTATCATCCACAACACACACGTCACGAAACAAAATTCTTTTGCTTTTTTATCCATGAATGGGCTCTCCGAATGAAATGATGGGGGACCGTACCGATGCTGATGAAAATTTTATAAAACGCTTATTCTTGTATATATCCTTTGCATGATGAATGTACAGATAAAGGAGACAAAATGCTTTGACTATCGAAGCAATATGTGAATTTACATAAAGTGTTTTGTAGTTTTCATTCGGATCCGATCATACTGGTGCTTTGTACTGTTGTCCGATGATGATGATGATGATGATGTAGACATACGCCATCCGCGCATCCCTTCTTTTTAGAACGGATAGTGTGTGGAGTAGAAAGAGAGGAAGCAGCAGAAAACAAACTGGGAACTGGTATACCCAATATTTTATTTATTACTATTATTGATGCAATCTGGAGACTGCCTTAGGAAATGAACCAAGCGCATTTTTTATACCACATCACCGTATGGCCCTATAGAAGGGAGCTTTGGGGTTACTCTACACGTTAGGGAAAGGGAAAAGGGAAGAAATGGTGAATGGAGAAATATATTACGTGCTGTATTGTATTCAATAACAATATAATAACAACCAGCAAAACATTGAGCAGAAAAGAGCGTTGCTTTACAAAGCTGCTGCTGCTGCAGCAGCAGCAGCAACATCCCAAAAAACAGCAATAAAAACGAAAGAAAGAAAGTATTATAAAAATAGACAAGTTTATATTGGGGGAAGGAAAACGTGTTGTGGTGAGGCTGTTGAGCGAGGGAGAGGGGAGAAGTTTTGAAAAGATAGACGATGATTTGTGATGAATAAATCGGTGCTAATTTGAAGGGAAGGGCGAATAAAAGGGGAGTTGAATAGAGTGAAACGATGATGATGTACGTTGAATATCCTTTTAGATTGCAGGGAAACAACTTGTGACATGTGAAAGAATAAGCTGACGTTAGAAATTAAAGCGATATACCAAGTAGTGGCAGTGGCCACGTGAAAATGATTTTAATTTGACGGGGTATTGAGAATGGACGTATAAAACAATAAAAAATAGGTTTTCACATTTAGCAATTTGTATCTCCTGGTCATTTCTATATAATATTTTAACGTGGCAAAAAAGCGAAATTTTTTTTGAAGGGAATGAGTGCATAAACTTTTGTAGGATGTAATTTGCAACTTCAATAGTTGGTAATGCTTACACACAGAGAGAGCAAAAAGAAAGTTTCTTTTCAGCTGAACTTTTTGAAAACGTGATGAACAATGAAACATATTTTTTTTCTGTTGTACCATTCTCCGTTACAGATTTTCACATTGAAAATGTTTGAATTAGGCTGTCGAGACATTTTTTTCTGTGCCGTTTGCTTCCCGTTGAATGTTAAAGAGTTGTATGAGAAGACGAAGAGAGAGGAGAGGAGACGAAAAAGTTGTTAAAGTTCAGTCGAGCAGAAGGCTAAGCTGATCTGCAAATAAAATGCAAAAATCCTCTCTTCTCCTTCCTGAAATATATTTTTGGTACCGCATCCGCATCTCTACTTTGGCTTTGCACACAGCCGAGTACATCTATATATATGTACCCACTAGGTATGAAACGAGAAAAATCTCCTTGCTAAGCACCACTTATGCGTGTATATATCCCTCTTTCGTTCTCCCTGCCTGAACTCATTGTAATCTTCTGTCATGATTTCTGATTGTGCCCTTTATTTTCCACACTTACCGTTTCTCATTCATTCATCATTTTTATTCAGTTGAGCCGAATAAAAAGAGACTTGTTCTGCACGCCTTTTGTGCGTTTTGTTGAAGGAGGAAAAAGTATAAAGTCGGTAGTTAAGTACATACCTCTAAGCTGGTAGCAGCAGCAGCAGCAGCAGCAGCAGTAACGCTGCTGGTTGTTCCGTGCCGAGGATGATGAGTGATGAGGCTGAGCTAAAATACTTATTATTGGTGTCACATGTAAAGTACACTTACTAAACTATGATGAAGAGGAATGCAGTGCACCACGGAAGGCTTGTGTCACCTCTTCTCTTCCAACTCTCCTCGTAGGCCCATTCTTGAGTATTATGCACCGAGTAAACATGCACACATGTGCCCCGTCAACTCCTGCTCCTGAATCGGGTAAAAATCAATGCAATATAAAAACTTGTCTCTGCTCTCTTCTCCCATGTTAATAAACACTAGTTACATGCATACATCACTTTTGCTTGTTTGTAAACTAAAACTTTTTTCTGGGTAAGTAAAAGCGAATAAATACCCGGATGTGAGGTAGAACAGTCGCTCACACTTTTATCTTACTTTGCTGGTAAAGGGAAGACTTGGCTGCCGCCGCCGTCGCAGAGTTGCTCCTTCAGGCTGTGTGCATGCATGTGCATTCAGAAATTGCTGGAAAACATGAAACTTATATTTTGTGTGTACTACTGCACTGCAGCAGCATACAAATGAAATTTTCGTTGGGGTAATAATAATCCTGACTGGGGCCTTCAGCAAAAAAAGTATTAAAAAAACTGCTACAAATCGAATGGATGATGTAGTAATGCCTTTACTGAAAAGGGAATAAACCTCTTCACTTTCTACTTTTAGAAATGGAAAAATATCTTGGTTTGGTGGAGTATATATATGTATTGGGGTGTGCATTTATGATGAAGGTAATGGTGGCGATGAAATGAAGTGCGTACTTGTCAGATGGCTGATGTTTCTCAAGTACTTGGACTTGCAAGATTGCAACGAAATGGGAGGATTACGAGCAATAACCAAGGGACAGGGAGACAATATTATGGCTCCAAGCGAAACACGAACTGAGCTGTGTGAGGAGGGTTGGAGTTGGTATTGAAGCAGGAATTATTAAACGGTGCACGACATAATGTAGAGGCTTGTCGTCGTGCAATTGTGAAGCTTGTTTTTTAAAGCTGCAGCTATCTCACTGAATGAACATGGCAGAGAAAATGATGCATTTGTTATTAAAGTTTTATGTTCATTTGCTTTGAAAACTTGTTTGCATTTGTAAGCTTATGTAAAAGCATTGAGGAATGACAAACAATTAGAGCATAATTCGTTTATTTATTTTTTGTTATAGAGCGCACCAAGTGGGCAACTCAAGGTCAAGATCAGCAACATTCAATCTCGTCAACTTCTGGTGGCAGTAATGGGTCCACGGGCTCCCTTAGCTCCCTCTCCAGCAACAACAACAATAACCTGATATCAAATAACAACAAGTCATCAAGTGGCAAACATCAGACACCACCTGGAAGTGCAGCTGGGGGTCACCATCAAACTCATCATCACAGTCATCATGGCTCCGCTACCACTCCACCAAGTTCCTTGTCTAGCCATCATGATAATGGCTCTCCTAGCAGTTATCATCATCACAGCAGTCACGGCGGTAAACTCTCTGATCACGGGGTGGGTCACCCAGGGCAGCATCATTCTCATCATCATGGAGGTGGCAGTGTGCATCACCACCGTGGTCACGATTCCCAGGGACATCTTGAAGGGCTGATGGCTCTCCCAGCAGGACACCCAGGGAACCCACACCATCTCATGCATACCACTAAAGAACACGGCGGCACTGGAAGCCCCCACGACGATTCAATCATAATGGAGAAAATGGAGTTGGGTAACGGCGGATCTGACTGCGGCGGTGGAGGAATACCCGGTGCTTTGCTCGGAGCCGCCTCTCATCCGAGATATCCACTAAGTGACTCTGGCCAGCTTCCCTCAATGCTTCACATGAGTCACATGAGCAGGGAACATCAACAATTGGCGTACGCCACAGCTTCTGCTGTTGCTCATCCTTTCTCTATAAAGTCATTAATTCCTACCGAGGTGGGCGGGCCGGGAACCAAGTATGCTGCGGATTTGATGCATAGTGCGACATATGGAGGTTACTTTGGTGCTATCAACAATCCGTCCGTTCAGGACTCAATCTACAACCCCTCGCACTTGTATCATCATCTACCCACAGGAAATGCTTCATGAAACAAGTGGAATTATGGTAACAATAGTAGTTACAGCTGCGGTAACAGTAGTGGTGATAGCAGTAATAGTAGCATTCACGGTAATTACTAATTTAAATCATCAATATATATATGTGTATGTACATCAGTTTTGTTTTTCATATGCTCTTTGACAAACGTCATATTATACAAATTTTTCACACTTTACGAATTATCTGGTCTCATACACATTTTAAAGAACCGTATACCATCCTTTATATTTCAGTAAGTACACCCACACCCTTTACTATTATTGTGCTTTTTACAGATTTTAGTTAACAAGCTAGCAACATTTTTTTATTTCTTTTATTACACCACCTATTTGGTATTTAATAGCAATCATTTTTATAAATAATACCAAAACATGTAGCATGTAGCAATATTGTTTAAAGTAATTGGTGACTATACGTGCACTGAACTGAATGCGACACGAGTAAAAAAATGGTATATATATATACACATAATCTGATATATTAAAGTAATTATGCTTTTTTATTCAGGTAAATTTTAAAATCTTGCAAACTATAAACTTGACTAGGACAAACAGATATACCTAGATAAAGATAATATATGTCGTATGTGTAAAATTGCCTTATCATTTCACAAGGAAATTTAATTAGCACGTTGTAAGTTGAAAGAGAAAGTCACGATTCAATATAATCATAGGTTTGTAAGTTTTTTTATGGTAGGAACAAGACAGCATAAAGTTGGTCTTCTATATATGAGTTACCTAAATATAATAGTAATACCTATGGTTTGCAGGCTTTAATGGAGCTAAATATACACGATGATGTGAATGACGGTAGAATGATGATGGTTTACACATCTACATAGGTAGCTTGTGAAAGTATAAAAAATAACGTGCAATTTAATTCCTGTTCTGTCAACTTCCCCACTGGGAATGTTGATAATTTCCAGGAATTTTTAACCAATACTGTATAATATACACACTTATATGTAACTTGTA